>CM041779.1:23045769-23231541 GCA_023374045.1 Limonium bicolor | reverse complement strand
AATCTACTTATAGATGCTATGGTCAGAAACGGCTGCCAACAGAAGCAGAGTCTGCTTATCTTGAACTTTTAGAAGCCGGTGTATACCAACAGAGGATACTTTTGCCCTTCTATTGAAGGCGTATTGTGTATCTGGGTATCTGGCAAAAGCTGAAGCTATTTTTAAAGAAGTGAAGAAACGCGGGCTTTCTTCAAGTAATTCCTAATTCTTTACATTAGAGTGTTACTAAAATAGTAATTACAGTAGTTCTTTTTTCCTGTCTGCTCACTCGTCTTCCTAAAGCCTCCGTTTTTCTTAGTTTTGTGATCCAACTGTATGCTTTTTCATTGATCAAAACGAAATCTTATTTCATTAATTATTTGTCTGAACTTTGATCTGAAATCTGGTGTTGATGGGTGCTGCTTCATGGCCCCATTCTGTTACTTACTGCGGGGTTTTAATTAAGACTGAGCTATACTGACAGTATATACTTTGGATTTATATAGGTGCTAGAGTCTACAACGCCTATATGGATGGGCTGATAAGAAGCCGAAACTCTGGAAAGGCTGTGGAGATCTTTGAGAGGATGAAAAAGAGGGTAGCAAACCAACTACTAAAACTTACACAATGATGATCAACATATATGGAAAGGTTTGCCCTCTTAAATTCCTATGTAAATTAAGATCTTTCACTCTTGATTCACAGATATATCTTTGTCGAAGTTCATGCATATGGATTTTATTTGATACTGATCCATGCGTAGGAAATCAAAAACAACTTGACCAAACACGATTTAATTATATCCTCCCTGTCCCTGGTAACAGGCAAATCAATCGTATATGGCCTTAAAGATGTTCAACGAGATGAAAAGTCAGAAGTGCAAACCTAATATATGCAGTTACACTGCTCTCGTAAATGCATTTGCAAGGGATGGGAATTGCGAGAAAGCAGAAGAGATATTTGAGCAGATGCAAGAAGCTAGGCACGAACCTGATGTCTACGCATATAACGCACTCATGGAAGCTTACAGGTTTCATAATTATGATTTCGGATTTGTGGTTTTTGGTTTTTTCTGATTTCGTCAGGTCAGAATTAATTTCACTTGCTAGTGTTGAATATATTAATGAAATGATCTTAATATCTTACAGTCGTGCAGGATACCCGTACGGTGCTGCAGAGATTTTCTCATTGATGCAGCATATGGGTTGTCAACCAGACACAGCTTCATACATATCATGGTAGATGCATACGGCAGAGCTGGTTTGTATGACGAAGCAGAAACCGCATTCAAGGAGCTGAAACAACAAGGAATGACCCCAACAATGAAATCCCATATGCTGCTTCTCACTGCTTACTCAAAAGCCAGGAACGTTCAGAAGTGTGAGGAAATTGTGATAGAGATGCAGAAATCCGGGGTCATACCCGACACATTCGTGCATAATTCAATGCTCAATTTGTACGGTCGACTTGGCCAGTTTCAGAAGATGGAGCAAGTCCTATCCGCAATGGAGCAAGACACTACTAATGGTACAGATATAAGCACGTATAACATACTCATTAACTTGTATGGTCGTGCTGGCTACTTTGAGAGGATGGAGGAAGTGTTCGCCTCCATAGGTTCTAGGAACTTGAAACCGGATGTGGTGACTTGGACTTCGAGGATCGGAGCGTACTCGAGGAAGAAGCGGTATGACAAGTGTTTGGAGATATTTGAGGAGATGATTGATTCTGGGTGTTACCCTGATGGTGGAACTGCTAAGGTTCTGTTGGCAGCTTGCTCGAGTGAAGAGGAGGTTGAGCAGGTAACGAGTATTATCAGGACCATGCACAAGGATGGGGAGGCGAGTCAGTTTCCGGGTGAGTCGTGTTGTTTGTTGATGGTTTGACTTGAACAACTGAAATTATGCTAGGGGTAAGTGAAAATAATATGCGAAACAAACATCGCTGTGTTATAACAGGAACAGGAACAGCTATACCTCTCCATGGTTCATTTGTTTAATGTAAATTGGACCGTTTCTGTGGGGAAAACTAACAAGTGTTGTGAAGCGAAAATGACTGATTTGTCTTGTCCCTTTGTACAGGTGAGAGCGTGCATGTTTTGGGCGAAAATGACAAAAGAAGAGGAAGAGGAGGTGGACTCAAGCAACGTGAGGGGACCGGTGGTTAATGATTGATTATTCACTTATTGAAAAGGATGAGATTTTTCTACCCCTTGTCTTTATCAACTAGCTTTAGAACAAAGTGATAGGAACTATCGTGCGAATGCAAGAGGGAGGGCCCTAGAGTTCACTTGGCTACACAACCCCACAGGGTTTTTAATTATAGATACAAAAATGGCAAGTTGATTTTGTGGGCCTAAGATATTACTATACTTGCATCGTGCTTTTAAGCAATTAATTGGGTTTTAAATGTGATTTGGTATTATCAAGTGAGCTGATGGGTGGTCCCAGATCCAATCTGACAATCCTCTCAATGTAAATGAAAACGTTCTCCTTTGGGAGGAAAAGAAAATACAGCGCCTTGTTTGACCAAATGTTTTACATAACTCGGCTGGGTTTTGCAGTCAGTATTCGAGCTTTTGCAGTCATTTTAATAAAATTGCAGTTATTTTTTTAAAATTTGCAGTCATCAAATACAGTTAATATTCTAGAATACGCAGTCGTCAAAAAAAAAAAAACTATATATATCCCAACTCTCAACCTCTCTCCTCTCATTTCCTTTTCGCGCATAAAAAATCACATTCCAAAAGCTCTCTATCCTCCCGTTCGCCCAACTTCCGTTTGAAGCACTTAAGGTAACTGTTTACCCTCCTATTTCATTGTATTATGCTATTGTATGATTAGGTATAGTTTAGAAGATGATTTAGATCAAATTTGGCTCAATTCAAGCTTAAAAACATGAAAAAAAAAATGTATCCGAAGTCCGTAAAACGGACCTGTTTTTTACGGTCCGTTTTTAACGGTCCGTAACGGACTGTTAAAAACGGACCGTAAAAAACACGTCCGTTTTACGGACAGAGTAATTTGGTCCGTTTTACGGACTGAAGAAGTCGGTCCGTTTTACGGACATTTTAGAAGCGGTCCGAAAAACGGACCTGTATGCCTCGTCCGTTTTACGGACTATTCTTTTCGGTCCGTTACGGACCGTTGAACTTATGGTCCGTTACGGACGGTTCTATTGGTGTCCGTTACGGACCTTTTTTTTTGTTTTTTTCTTGATTCTAGCTTGATTTGAGTTACTGACTCTATTTGTTTTACAGATGAACCGCAAGGACAAACAAAAGGCGACAGCAGAGTGTTCCTCTAGCGTTCCTAAGAGGAAGAAGGTCACACGATCTGCTCGGGAGCAAATGGAGATGGAGAGGCGGTCCAAGCGCGTTTCAGACCGACCATCATCACAGTCTCTTGCTGCCTCATCTCCCCATCCTCCTGCTGTTGGCACTTCTGGTCTATTCCCTGCTGTTCAGCAGCCATCGCCACCGAGGAGGAGATTCGCATCTGATCATGACGATAGCGATGATACTCGATGACGATGACGATGACGATGATGATGATGATGCGGACCAGCAGACGGCCGGACACCAGTTAGCCCTTGCTGCCGGTGGGGGTGCGAGATCAGCTGGGGGTCAGTTCCCCACCGATTGGTTCATCACTCCGGAGTCCGTTCCGATTCCTGGTGGTCCTTCTGATGCTAGTCTGCTACGCAGCTTTGGTGGACATGTGGCGTTGGATGTGTGGCGAGGAGTGGTATGTATCTCTAACGTTTGTTTTAAATATTTTTTTTATGTTAACTGTAGTTTGTGGACTTATAAAATCGATATGTCTCTAGGAGCGTGGTTGTTTGTCATTTATCACTAGAGGCCCTTTACTGGAGAAGTGGCATATTGACCTGTTTAACCATGAGAGGGCTAAGGAGGTAGTTAGAGATAGTGGGCTAGCACATCTTCACGACTGCTCCCATGGATTTTTTGATATGGCGCTGATATCTGCTTTCGTGGAGAGGTGGCAGCCGGACACCAACACCTTCCACCTACCCTTTGGTGAGATGACGATCACTTTACATGACGTCTATCACATCATGGGCCTTTCGATTCAGGGGAGAGCAGTTGCATTTGAGGCCCCCGAGGAGTTTCGTGGAGGTGCAGCGCCACCAGAGCTGACATTGGATTGTGCGCTAGCTGCACTTGCTGAGGTTGTAGGCCTTCCTTCCGTCGGTATGGTGAAGGAGCAGAGGTGGTATTACAAGGGTGGGGTCCCCTACAGTAAGATTAGGGATTGGTGTGGCCACGTAGATGCCACTTACGCTAGTGAGGCTGGTGGGTATCTGTTCTACTTGCTCGGTTGCACATTGTTCCCCGACAAGGGGAATGATAGGATACGCCCATACACCTGCTGGCCCCTACAGGACATTGACTCCATCTCAGACTATGCGTGGGGTGCTGCTACACTGGCCTACCTCTACAGACACCTTGGTGTATCTTCTCGTGCTGATGCGAGGACCATCGCTGGGTGTCTTACCCTATTGCAGGTATATATTGTACTATAAATTATTCTGATAATTTTCTTCCCGCATTACAATTGTCAAAAATAGTATTATGATATTTTTAAATGTCACAGTGCTGGATCTATGAGTACTTCCCCAGTATTTGCCGTCGTCTGATGGTGAATACCGCCGCACCTGTCCCATCTGCTGCGAGGTTCGTGAAGATTGAGGGTCGACATAATTCAGACAACAGCAGACTGGTGGAGTACCGGCGACGTTTGGATGCTCTTACATCTGACCAGGTAGGGTACTCAGTACCATTACTTAAGAATCTAAATTAGTTTATTATTAACTTGTTAGAATTAGTTGACAAATAGAGATAAAATCTAAATGATAAGGTTATGTGGACACCATTCGGAGTGGATGCATGGCGTGTTCAGCAGGGTCGGTCCCGATGGTTTGGGCATCTACACATGATGGATATTGTAGAGCCTTACCATCCGAACCGGTGTCTGAGGCAGTTCGGCTTGGTCCAGGTTATTCCCATCACTCCCCCTCTATGGCCACATCAGGCTGTACGGAAGAGGACCGGCAGAGACTACAGTGTTGACCATGTTGCATCACCAGCGCTATGGAGCAGTCAGTCTCACATGTATGCCACTGAGTTTCTTAACTCACGACCCCGCTGCTGCTGGTGATGATGTGGAGGCAGGTTACCTCGAGTGGTACCTTGCTCGGACCCACCCGAGGCTCATCCCTCCTGGTGGTGCTGCAGCCCCGCCTGCTGATCCTACTGTAAGTTGTTATATTAATTTATTCGTACTTTATAATCAATTATTAGAAACTAATCTATATACTTTTCATACTATTACATCCACAGGTGACTCACTACTATTGCGCAGCTGATGGATCCATACTACCCGGCCCCACACCCAGACGGATGGCTCGCTCAGATGTCGCCTGATGAGTTGTCCCAGTTTCAGCATTCTTTCGATCAGATGTTGGGACAGGTTCAGCACTTCCGGATCACACCGCAGACTGAGAGGCCTGGTACATCCAGCGGGTCGCAGAGTAGGGGGGCTGGTAGAGGGAGAGGTTCTAGAGGGGGTGGCAGACCGGGGGGGTGACTATGCCACAGATGCAGAGGGGTCATAGGGGTAGGTAGGCTGGTTGCTTTGGATGGGTTGTTTGATATGTTTAGATATTCTTTTGTTGTTGTTGATTTCTTGGCTATTACTTGGGTGATTCGTAGCTCTTTTGGATTTAGTTATGCTTTAGTCATGCTTTAGTATGCTTAGTATTTGCTTTAGTTATGCTTTAGAAGTTCTTCTTTGCTTTAGTTATGCACTATTGAATACCCGGATGGGTTTTGCAGTCATTACACCATACACCTACATAACTTTCTACTGTCCCCACATTAGCTTGAATATGAGCTTCAAGATTCGTAGCTCTGTTGAAAGATTTACAAAATGCTAAGGGGAAGGGGGACCTACAAAAGCTTCCCACTTGCATCTCTCAACAAGACTGTTAAACCATTTACACAATAGTGTGCTCAGAGTGAGCTTTTACCTATTAAACGATCAAACTATGTACCCAAAAGTGTGCTGAAAGTGAGCTTTTTCCTCCTATCTTCGACGTGACGGATACTTCTCCCTCCAGAGTGTGATCCGCTGATGATATGCCTCATCCCAACCTTGAACTGAGGGATCTCTAACTCTCCCCCATGTCAAATAAAGGGGAGGTATGGGTGCATTATCTGCCATATCAACACGTATGAAATGATTACCGACATGACACATATAAAGCACCTCCGAGCTCGCACGACCCCAGCCATTGTTATCTCTGAATGGTAGGCATGTGAAACCAGTACCGGTCTCAGCATCAACGTATACTAGAACAAGGTTGTATCTGGTACATATGACTGGAATAATCGTGGTGACAAACCATTTTTTTTTGGTGCGAGACCATCCCCTGTCCATAAAACTGTTTGTGCCTCTTTCTGCACTTCTGACAGACCACCCATTCTATCAGCCCACCAAATTTGTCTCTCTGGAAGAGTTAGCTCCTCGTGTATAGAGGCGCGTACTTCTCTCCATTCATCTTCTGATTGATGCCTCCAATCTGCAATCACTCTGAAACCACAATTGCCGTCACCTTGCACGTTTTTGTACCGTGTAAATTGCTCATGAACGTTGGTTACAAAAAGATGGTAAAATGGGAATCCGTCTGTCATATCACGCCATTGTGCCAAGGCTGACTTCTTAGGTGGAGCAGAATTGTGATCGGCACCAGATTTTCCCTTCTTGACATTTTTCTTCACGCGCTCGTGGGTAGCTTTGAACCTAAGAACGATGATGGAAAATATTTTTAAAGACAACCATTATAAATAATTATAAACTGTGCAAACAAGTTTATACGAACGTTAACCTTCGTGTGGATGTACTGTGTCCCCTTGGTCTTCCACGTGGAACTTGAACAGGTGGCTCATCAAGATCGAAAGATGAACCAGGTCTAATCACTGACTGCACAAGCCTAACACAACGCTGAAGAATCAAAGGGTCGTCCAGACGGAGAACTTCATCGTTCAATGCTCTCCACATGATTTTGTTCTCTTCATGTTGTGTTAGTGTTTCTTGCTTCATTGTTTTCCCCACATCCAACTCCAACGTCTTCCACAAGTCGTGAATAACGTCTAGTGTAAGTTTTTCTTTGCTTTCAATCAGTTCATAAAGGTAGTGTGCACAAGGAAGCCCATGAGTATAAAGTAATGCACATCCACACTGTTGCTCATCCGTCTTAAATTCTTTGCCACGCTGAAGCTCCTCTTGAAGGATCACCAAACATTTGTGGCTGACTCGCCCACGTATTGTTCGAAATAGACGGTAGTAGTCTTCGTGAGCCATCTTGTCTTTAGACATTTCCATATCTGTCAGGAACCCGTTGAATTGACGTTTGAGAAGCCCATCAATCCTGAAGAATATGGTGTGCAACTTCATTTGGGAAGACTGAAGCCAAATCTTGAGTGCTGCGTGTGAGCTCTCAGCTCTGTAACATTAACTATTAATGAGCATCTTTCATTGTCATTGGAAATGAACAACACATTAAATTGAAAATCAAGAATAAGTATGTCACACATACCTATTTGTAGTGCAGTTTCCAAAATGTGATACTTCATTTGTCCAACATTCAACGAACTTTTCTTTGTACACGAGCCAAGTGTCATCCAGATATTTTATCCAGTCAAGCTTCCCTTTCTTTTCATAGACGTTCCTCATGTGCGCATACTCCTCCCTGAAATGCACCTCCGTCGTACTCTTGACTACCTTAAACCAATGTTTAGTAGCCTCAGCCACTTCACCTGTCTTGTGGAAGAACCTCTTTGCATTCAAATCAACATTGGTGTTAATGTGCCAACGACATAGTAGATGAGGCACATGGGGGAAAACAGAAGGTAGAGCTTTCATAAGACCAAGCTCCCTGTCAGTCACAAACACAGACGGCTCACGTCCTTGAATCAATAACTCCCTCAAGTTTTTCAAAACCCAAGCGTACCCTGCTTCGTCCTCATTACATACAAATGCATATGCAATGTTGAAATTCTTCCCAGCAGAAGTCATTCCTACTATCTCTACAAGCGGCATCTTATATACATTTGTCTTGTATGTAGCGTCAATGATGATGACATAAGGGAACGCATTGAAAAGCTTCACAGATGTTGGGCTGGCAAACATAACATACCCGGTAACATCCTTATCGTCTGTAGAAAATGAAAAAAAATAATTTAATAATAGGAATAGTGTATCACGTAACAGAACTTAAATGATATGATGGCAGAAACAAACCTCGACGGCCGTCACAAAATACGTGATACTTGTGTTGCTCAAGGTCATCAACAAGCACTTGCATAACTGGTCGTCCCCCCTTATGCTCCTTTGTCAACTTCTTGTTCAAAGTGTATATGTAGTTGATACCAATGAATAGATTCGGATTTTGTTCCTTCAATCGCAACCACTGCTCACGTGGGGGAGTACCTACCATATGAAAATGACGAACCGCTTTCAACTCTTCATCTGTCAATGGATGTCTACTAAAATGTCCCTCTGGCAGCTTAGGCAAGTAGTGGTTGTGTCGTCCTTCCTTCACAACCAATTTCCATCCTTTATGAGTGCACTTGCCGCGTATACGGAATGGACATGAACACTTCTTCGAGGAGGTACGTCCTCGCTGCACATAATCATCATCAGCTTTAACTCTTCGTGGATGCCAGTACCGCTCACACGTAAGTACTACTAGGTCATCTGTACTTGTCTGGACTATGGTCACCACCATCCACTCACGACCCTTTTGCCGCCCTACAGTGTCCACCCATTCAACAGCGGCTTGCTTAGTAGGAAAAAATTGATTGGTTTGAAATACATGAGTAGTATCGATCCATTCGTCTTCAGGAAGTTCAAAGGGTGAATCATGATGAGCAGGGGAGTCATGAGGTGGGACCGAAGCCTGACAAAAGTAGGAGTAAACATGTGTCAGCAAAAGAAGTGACAAAATCTGCACAGAATCGGTCCGTTACGGACTGTGTGATAACCGTCCGTTACGGACGTCTTTCAAACGGTCCGTTACGGACGCAGATGAATCGTCCGAATTACGGACGTAACAATTTGGTCCGTTACGGACGGATGTACTAGTAGTCCGTTACGGACGGTATGTACAGTAGTCCGTTACGGACGACAACAAAACGGACGGTTAAAAACAGACGAGAAAAAACAGACGTTAAAAAACGGACGATATAAAAAGGACGTTAAAAAACGGACCAAAACGTAAAAAATTCCGAAATTTTGATTAAAATTTACCGTTGGATCGTCCGAGAACGCAGTTTCTTCATTATATGGTTCGTTCAGATCGAATTCTTTTTCATTGTTCGATTTCCCCTGCCGTTTCCTCTTCTGATTGAGCCTAAATCGTATTTTATCTCCAACCTTTTGTTTCTCTCTCTCTCCATTTTCTTTCTCCTCCATTTGGAAGTTTAAGTGCAATAGTGTTTCATTACTCCCTTTGATGCTTATATATAAGTGTTTTTTTTTATGACTGCAAATTACAAAAAACTGACTGCATATTTTTTTAAATGACTGCGAAATCTAAAAAATTGACTGCGAAAATGACTGTAAATTCTAAAAAACCGACTGCAAAAACGAACTCCCTTTACATAATCACAGTCCACTATCTCATTTATCTCATTCGTCCTAATGGTAGAAAATATAGGAGATTTCCCAACTCCACTACCACCTCAAAGTTACAAAGCTCCTGCGAAAGCTCATGAAAAACGCACTCAAACGTACTTGGGATTCTGGCTTCATAAGGAGAGCGCAACATTATCCGTGTCAAGGGAAAACCACCTGTATTGATAGCATCAAGACCCATCACTCCTCACAAGTCAGAAGTTCATCATTACCAAATTTGAGTGTTTTTCTTTCTTTTTTTTAACTTCGAATATATAGGCGAGTATGCTTTTATAAATACGAAGGCCCGTTTCTGGTTAGCAATCAAAAACAGTGGTCAGAATAAAGTAGAGGAGACGATAATGAAACTGATGATAGCTATTAGGTTAATATTTGGATGCAGTTTGAATAAATTAAAATAGAGAAGAAACGGTGAAATCGGTACTAAAATAGATACAAAAGCTATTTTAAAAATCAGAGTTGCACAGTAACAAAAATTAGAGCGAAGACGCGGTCACGGTCTTGCTCCCATTAGAAATTGCTCCATTGGGTGCAACCGAGTCTGAGGGCCAAAGAGCCTACATGATGGGAATAATGGGATAGGGAGGGTAGAAGGATACCAAGCCCAAATCTAGCAGAAAATAAAACTTTAATGGAGGGCGCTTTCCTGGATTGTTACCTACTTTTATAAAATTTGAATGTTACACTAGTTCCTCTTGTATTTATATGCATGCTTAAGAATTTTTGTGCTTCGTAGTTGATAGGCAGTGTAATAGTTCAGAGGGTTGGATAGTGAAGTGGGACAAAAACAATGGTCCCTGAAGATGACTTAGGCGTGTGTTCTCCCTCCTTTATGTATTCCCTAAATATTGTGTTTAAAGCAAGTAAAAACATGTAAATCTACGTATTAGTTGAACTTGAGGATTTAAATTTATTTCCTTTATCCAATATTTTTTGTGAAAAGTTTCATAAAATACTAGTGAGTTTAAAATTTCATTTCATTTTTACCACTATGTTTTGGAAATTACATAAGATACATATTTTTTTCGTCACATGGTAAATTAATGTTAATGTTTAATGGTAATTTAAACATTTGTGAAGGAGTTTCAATTTTACGTACATAAAGTGATACTACTATCTAATAAATACAAACTTGATCTTATCCTTTATAATTTTAAAATATGACGATAAAAATCGAATAAAATAGTAAAATATTCCTATTAAAAAAACTAATTAAACATGAAATCAGGGCCGTACGGCCCATGCCTACTTATTATCCAATCTCCTCCGCAGTTAATACTATGATCATTGACTTTAAAAGACGATTAACCATATTTTATTCAAACAATTGTTTTTTTGGTTTAGCACAGCTTTTAAGATTCCGCAAGTGTTGCCTACTGATCGGGTCCCAAAGGTGCTGCGACCGGAGGAGCTTCTATGCACTTTTTTGGTAAAATTTGTTTGCATCGCTTCCCTGAGCGAATTGGATATATTCTATTCTAGTATTATTGGTAATTATTCCATTGACACATTTTGATGGTAAATTGTACATGTGAACGTTATTAAAAAAAGTTAACACTTTATTGATTTCAATTCGCTCAGGGTTGCAATGCAAACATTAAATTCACCTCAATCTCACATGTGGAGTAAAAACTCAAACTCACTCACGCCCTCACGCGCTTGGTAAAAGATTTGAAGTACTATTCCTTTTCGGTCACGCGAGCGTAATAAATCTCTCAATTTCAGAATTCAATGCAGGAAAATTGAAATACAAAAATCAAAATATTTTTTGCTTAGAAGCGGCGGTAGATAGGAAGTCTCCTTTCCTCTCTGGCTGCTCAGCATCCGAATACTCTTCTACGGTTCTACCTTTCCGTTCTCAAGTCTTCTTCTTTCAGCATTCTTCTCGCTTGGAACCTCTCCATCTTTGTCTTATTCCTGTACCTACTTCGTTCTCCTTGATCTCGAACTTAACTGTCAACCGAACCGTGGTCAGATACTCTGTCGGACTTGAACAAGGTACTGTTTGGTTTCCGCTCAGAGAATAGAGGGTTTTCTACTGTTAAATTAGTCTCTTGTTCCTTGCAGAATTTCTCCTTCTTCTTTTCGTTAAATCTTGTGTTTTTCAGTCTTGTACTTCCGATTTCTGTCTACTGTGGACATTTGCTGTCATTTATGCGTGTTTTCATACTCGCCATGTTGCTTTAGATTTTCTGGTAGGTGCTGGTGTGTTGTCTCCTAAATAAGTCTCTTCTTTAAAGAAATGTGGATATTTTAGGTTGTTCAATGATATTACCGCGCGTAAGTAACTAATGAATCTACCAATATCGGTTATGTTACTTTGCGAGGTCTCTGGCTCAAGTCCAAGATGGCCCAGCTGCGCTAGGGAACAAATAGAAGAAGGATTACATTGCCATTTGTTGTTGGTTTTGAAATAAGGCATCTCAATAGATAGTTGCACTTCCAATTTCCTAGACATTTTATTCATTCGTAATAGTGAAAGAAGAAGGGCTCCTGGCAAATTTGACCTGATTCCTTGGCTCGTCGCATATAATATAAATCCCTGCCTGAGTACTAACATCCTGATCCCGGACGGGCAAGGTCCAAAATAGTTCAAACTAAAATGACTTGAAACTCTATCTGCTCTGAATCCAACAGACCTTATTCCTATCACATCCAAAAGTGTTTGAATACGGCCTGGAATTATATTCTATTATATTCCTAACATTTGTAATAATCAGCTGCAGTTTTTTTACTTTTCATCTGTGTAATTTCCAGTTTCTGGTACTCAAGATTAAAATTATATGAGAAATAAATGGATATATATTATGCCAAATTGTGGTAAGACTCTGTAAATTAGTAGAACTTTTGAGTTTGAGGTGGATAGATCCTAGAGTTCAAATGAAGATGACCCTAATAATGTTGTCTAACTACCTAATATAATATAAGAACGTCTAACTGAATATGATGTGACTAATACTAATTAAGTTGGATTTCAAGTCACTTGGTTTTGTAGATTCTAACACCTCAAGTGAACTAAAGCCTTGTCCAGTTTTGAAGTTTCTGAACAATGCAAGTAAAACTAATCTCTCAGAAACCGCAATCGTGTATTGAATAGTGTATCAATTGGTGAGTAGTACTTCGTCTCATGAAACGGATAAACTGTCATCCATCACCTGTCTGAACTTATTATAAAAAAAAGTATAGGGATGAAGGTTTCATCCAATCCATACTTGATTCTTCCCAACTCTGAAACAACTTGCTCTCTGCTCAATATTTAGCTGATCTGGATCCAATCATACTCAAATATGAAATGACGTGACCTATTGATCTGCGTGACTCATAGCCATAAAGTACGGGACCCTAACTTGATTGGTGAACCTGGATTATAGGCTACTTTTGATGTCACTGACTCCTATTTTCATTTGATTACTTCCACGAGGTTATGAACAGTTGCAAAGGTTGTGGAAGCGACTTGGTGGTGGTCATAAAAGCTAGCTGCAAAAAGAACATTCTTGGTTTCTTTTTAAGTAGTCAAACCTTGCTCTAGGAAGAGATTGATTTCTTAATGACCTCTTGCCACAGTAGACAAAATTATCTGCAAAGTGGAAAATATAATTAAGCTTTCTCTCAATTCTACGTTCTTAATCAAATAAGTCTTTATGTAGCTTATGCTCATCCTAAGAGTTCATTTTGGCTTTTCTACGGTGGTGTTTCCCTCTTTCTGTGTACAGAAGCGAAATTGTTTCAACTCGCTGTACGGCTTTAGACATCTTCAGTGGGCTAAATGCGTCATTGAACAATATCAAATGTGTGACCACAAAAAGCAAACCAGTTGCGTAGTGTTCACCAATATTGCATCTGATAGTCACTGTTATGAACAAGCATCTACCTGTACTTAGCTTGTCACCATCTTAATAGAATTGATACTGAAGTGCAAAATGCTGCTACTAGTCTCTCCCTTTAACTTAAAGACGCATTTTATGCAATAATCGCCCCCAAAGAGAGAGATATGTGCATGATAAACCACCTTTAGAGTGAAATTTCTATGAAATTGCATTTTACTTGATTTTCATTTATCCTGTAATATCGATTTTTTGTTTGGCTGATACAGGATGCGTGATTATGCTGTATAGGTTCTTTCCATCATTAGAAGTTGTAAGACTCAGCCTACTACATATGTTGGATGTTGAAGATGGTTCAATTATAGTCTGACGAGCATCTGCTGATGCAGACTGAAATATAATGGTTTACATTTTGTTCTATGTACCGTGAGCTTGCAACAAATAGTAAGAGAAATAGAGAGAGGTGATGGATCAATCAAAAGACTGGAATCAGATGGTCTATAATTCCATGGACCCCAGAAATGAGAGATTTATACCTGGATATCATATACTTGTGCATGACCAATCTGCTACCAGTGGGGCAGCCGTCAGACATCCAGAAGCTAATATTTCTGCTGGTGTGAGGCCTGTGTTGAATTACTCTATCACAGGAGAGGAATTTGCTCTTGAGTTCATGAGGGAAAGGGTGAACTCCTGGCAGCAGTTTGTTCCGAACTCATCTGTTGGTCCTGGCAATGCAGTGGGCTATGCTGATCTTAGAGGCCTTGTCGGTAGTTCTCACTCTGGTTTTGAAGGTGGGTCAGCTATTTCTTCAGCTTCATCGATTGAGCAGAACCAGTCTAAGGCGATAGAGCAGAAGCAATCTTTTTCTAACAAAGAAAGAGTGGCTTATCAGGATGCACCTTTATCACAGAACATGTCAAAGAACGAACCTATCGTAGAGTTCGTGGGTACGCCTCTTGGGGAACTTCTGGTCATCCATCAGCAAAGATAAAGTTCCTTTGTAGTTTTGCTGGTAAGATCTTACCCCGTCCAAGTGATGGAAAACTTAGATATGTTGGAGGTGAAACACGTATTATCCAGATAAAAAAGAATATTTGTGGGAGGAGCTTATGCAGAAGGTAGTGTCAACGTACAATGAAACTCGTACGATTAAGTATCAGCTACCAGGGGAGGATTTGGATGCCTTGGTCTCTGTATCATGTGACGAGGATATCCAGAATATGATGGAAGAATGTAGTTCAATTGAAGACTACGGATTTCATAAACCAAGAATGTTTCTGTTTTCTGCTAGTGATCTAGAGAATAATCAGTTTGGTCTGGTGAACTTGGAGGAAAATTCAGAGATGTACTATGTTATTGCTGTTAATGGTTTGGATCTAGCTCCTACTAAAAATTCAATCTGTTCGAAAAGCAATTCTGAGAATGCTCTTGATGAATTATTCAGCCTACAGGTTGGCAAGGGTCCATCAGAAGATTCCTCCCGATCTTCTGAGGCTAAAAACATGCCTTTGGAAGTCAAAGAACCACAAACTAGTATCACACAATCAGAGTCCATGCCATCAATTTCTTCTACTCATGAGTTTACATCAGTAAATGGCCAGCATACTATGAAGCATGAACAACTGGACAGGAAGAATATTTTTCCTTCTCCAGTTCCCTTCCAAAATAGTGATATTCAGCGAGGTGGGGCACTTAGAGATAAAATTACCTTTTCAACTATTGTGAAACCAAGTGATCCCCTTTGCTCGTCTGAGAGGTCACTTCATGGTGGGTACCATTTGCAGGATCAAGAAGCCTCAGATAAGTCAGCCATGGCAAGAGGAGATTGCTATGGACAAAGAGTGAGTGTTGCTGAACACAAACATTCCATGGAAAGGGAAACACCTTTCCTTGAAGAGAGATCAAACAGAGAAACCTCCAGCTCAAAGACTAGTGAAACTGAGAAATCGCAGCCTTTTGATAATGACTTTAGTGCTGCTATTGTTGATTCAACATCAAAAGATATCCCTCTTCAAGAAATCTTTAGCTCAGAATCTAGGGCTAGTGGTCAAGTTCCTTCTGTACATACAAGAAACCAAGATCCTACACAAGTAGCAGAGTCCTTTGAAGTTGTGACTGAGAGAATGAGATCCAACTTCCATGAGCAAGAAGTATCTTTCAATTCTGGAGATTCTGGCTTAAACTTTGTTGATGGCCCAACTCATATATCTGAACCACCTGTGCTTCCTCAGAGGGTTTTTCATTCTGAACGTATACCTAGAGAGCAGACAGAATCAAATCGATTGTCCAAGTCTGATGACTCGTTTGCCACTCAGTTTGTGATGTCTCATCTGACACACCTATCACACGGAGTCTGATGATAATCAGTCTGATGAGAATATTATCTCCAATGCTGAGCATCCTATCTATTCAGCTGAATGGTTCCCTTTGAAACCTCAGAACTGTGATGATAGAACTATGCAGGTTGGCAAGACTAAGGAACAGGTAAGTGATTCTGACATGACGTGTTTGACGAAAGATCTTGAGCGACCTGATTCCAAGTTGCATGATGCAGTGACAGAATGTGAAAGTTTTTCTTCTAACCATTCAAAGGAGAAGCTCAAATACAAGGACAATGAAAATGCTTATGTGGGTGTTCCTGCACCAACCAGTATGATTTCTGAAAATAATTTACCTGGTGTGAAAGCTGATTTTCCTCAGGATAGGGGAAGTAGATTTAATGATGGGATGCATACTGAAGGACAACCCGAACCTCTTTCATCTCCCTGCAAAATGACCATAGATGTTGCTCATGAGAATCCTTATATTGGAGATGAAGTTTGTGCTCAAGGTGATATCTCTGTTGACATCAATGAGAGATTTCCTCGAGATATTCTGGCCAGCATTTTTTCTGTTGCTAAAATCTCCCAAGGCTTGCCAGAATTCAGCCCTTTGGGTGCTGATGGAACTGGTATGAGTTTGAATATGGAAAATCCTGAACCTACACATTGGTCTTTTTTTCGAGAGTTGGCTCAAGATGATTTTGTGAGGAAAAATGAATCTTTAATGGATGACAATCATCATCTATATACGTCGCCATTTGCGGTTAATGGGGAATCTGCTGTGGATTATAGAGATCCCACATCAAATCTTGTTAGCATGCCTCAATATGATTCCCATCTTGGCTTCGACATGGCCAGTCACAAAGATCCATCTCTCTTTGATGGAGCTAATGACTTGAACTTGCGTTTAGATCTCAATGCATCCCACGTGGAAGGCAGTGATGGTGTCCAGTTTGAAACTTTATCAAACAAGTATGCAGAAGAGTCCGAGGTAGTTTAGTTATGCTTTACAAAACTACATACTCTTGAATTTCCTGCTTTTGATTGTCTGATTAAGATAGCTCTTTTACTGGTCTCAGGATAGGAGTGGATTCAGCGCTCCGAATACTGGTGTACATTTTGATCCTTCGTCGAAAGAGTTTGACCCAAGTACGTTGCAGGTATAGTCTCACATGTTACCACTCTGTTTCTCCTCTTTATTTTATTAATGGCAAAGGAAGATTGAGCGATGATGTTTTTCTCAACAAGTGAAAATAATTTGCTCCACTTTATATAGTGTCTGGAAGTACGCTACTTATAAGTTGGTGCTTGATAGACGAAACATATTCTTGTTTTTTCTTCCTCATGCATATACTTTTGGTTTAGCTTTATACACAAGCACCCGCTAGAGTTGACCCATTATCTCAAGTGTAGTCCCCTTATTGATTTTACTTTGTCTTCCTTTCTTAAACAATACAAACATTCCTTGAATCCTTGGGTGTTCTTTTGAAATGAAGGTTTATATTGACATAATATAAGTTTTGACTCTATTTAATTTGTGGAAAGTGACAATACTAATGGTGTTGCAATGTGGGGAGTTTAATGCTGATGTATGTTGCAAATCATAATTTAGACTGAGTGTGAGTGATATTTGGCTAATGTGTTGATATTTTCAGCTTTGTTGCATTTTCAGTATCTGCTGAAGTGTCTGAGCTTGACATTTACTGATAATGTACACTGCTGCAATAATAACCAATGAGTATCCCATGAATAATGAAAGGGTGAGGCATGTGGA
This sequence comes from Limonium bicolor, assembly GCA_023374045.1. Classification (NCBI taxonomy): domain Eukaryota; kingdom Viridiplantae; phylum Streptophyta; class Magnoliopsida; order Caryophyllales; family Plumbaginaceae; genus Limonium; species Limonium bicolor. The sequence continues at coordinate 23,213,921 of CM041779.1, read as the reverse complement.
TACTGGACTGGTCTTCACATTATTGTTGCTGATATCAGCTTGCTGCCCTTAACTACTGTGGTGTGGTTATATAGAGCTCTTCAGATATGAAAATCTGAGCGGGACATGCTGCATTAGATTTTGATAATGCTTAATTGCCTGTGCATTCTTGCCTTCTTGATTAAGTCCTGTGAAACTTGGAGATTGATCATAATCATGGTATACCACTTGACGAGTGATGCCATCTGCATCACTAGCAACCATTACATTTCTTTACTGATTGAAGCCCAGAATCTCATGTTACTAATCTAATTTTTTTGTCAGTATTCACTGAATATATTGCTTTGCTATCACTCACTTTTCTTGGGCCTAGTGATGTTACATAACCTTGTGTGGCTCTCCTCCTGCTGCCTTAATTGAGATTGCGGAAATTTTTGTTAAATAGTTAAAGGGAAATCTCATCTAGTTGCATCATATCTGGATTCATTTCCTTAGAGATTAAACTACTTTTTACAGATATTCTTGTCTCTAGTAAGTTAGTTTTAGTAGGTTTGGATGTGTTCTAAGAAAGAGAAGAGGGGAGGGCGCCTGCCAGGAGGATCATCGGGCATTTTTTGTTTCTTTTTCTACATGTTGGCCCAATCGGTTCAGTCTGGGTCACGCAGTATACTTTTTTCCTCTAAGTTTTTTCTTTGACAAACTCTAATATATTCTCAAAGCTGAGTTCTTTACTCTATAAACAGTGATGTGTGTGAAGACTATTTGTAGTTGTAGGTGGGTGACTGCCCTATGTGAATTACTAAGGTAAAGATACATCATTGCTATGATAATGCTGGCTATTAGCTGAATCTATAGTTTATTTTGCTCTATCATATCTGATATTTCTTTTCTGAGCATTAGTATTAAATATCTTAAAGTTTATGGCTTATTCTGTAGTATAAGCCAATTGGATTCCTATCACGTTTCTATGAGATCATCATTAGTCTCTTGCAAGAGTGCTTCATCCTTTACTTGAGTCAGTTAGAGGAAAAGGTTATTTGCTGCTATATCATATGTTTGGGAATTCTCATTTTCGCCTTTATTGGGGTTATCGATGGCAGTGACTATCTTTATAGCCTCGTTCTTCTTTCTTTCCATCTTTTTAGAACCATAGGGGGTTAGCAGTGAAAGTTTGTTTTCTTAATTCTTTCTGCATGATGCCACAGATTATAAAAAATGAAGATCTTGAGGAGCTGAGGGAACTTGGTTCTGGAACATTTGGAACTGTCTATCATGGAAAATGGAGGGGAACAGATGTTGCCATCAAGCGAATAAAGAAGAGCTGCTTCGTTGGTCGCTCATCTGAGCAGGAAAGGCTGGTTAGTGATCTTATCGTTCATAACTTTTTGTCCAATGATGTAGGAAAATGCTACAGCAAATGCACTAGTCGCAATAAGTAATATAATGATGAGTGATTGTTGTCCCGCAAAGAATTGTGTTTTAATAACCTTGTGGTTGTCCAATGATAGTCTATTCACTTGAATTAAGGCTGGCTTTAAGCAAATATAAATAAATGCAAGTATCAATAAAACAATGTATCAAACTCGAACAATAGTAGATTTAAACCCTCGCTCTTCCCCTAAATGAGGCGTTCTGCTCTTAAAAGTGACACAACTAGGAAACTAATTTAGTTCAATTTGAATTGTCCTACCAATTGAATTTCAGTATGTCTATACAGTTTTTTGGTTGAACTCATTAAGATTAGTTTTACAATTGTTGCAAAATTCTAGGTGTATGTCTATCCTAGATTCAGTCTGGTTCAAATTCCTAAGTTTAGGTTTTAAACTCTCTGCTCAAAATGCAAAGTACCCATTAGCTCAATCAAGAAGTGATCAACTTTTGAAGCTTTAGGATCAAGAACTATCCAAACTCCGTGGTCAAACAAGGGGAGTGTCAAATTGCTTCAGTTTGATGACATTAAAAGTTTTAAGGAAAGAAAAACTCTATTTATTTGTAAAGGACAAATCTCAAGTCTCCTTGTCATCGATTTTTTTTTACCTCTTGCTTTCCTTGGCCTCTTCTCTGGGATTTAGGTCTTATAATGCATTGTATGAAACTTCACTAGTGGAAAACAGACCTATTTCGGCGGTTGTTTAGGGCCTATTTCGGCGGTTTTGAACCGCCGAAATGGAGGCCGCCGAAATAGGTGTGTGATCCTATTTCGGCGGTTGTTAGCTAGGAACCGCCGAAATAGGCGTGTTTTTAGAACAAAAAAAAACACACCTATTTCGGCGGTTCCTGGCTAACAACCGCCGAAATAGGTATAATTTAAAAAAAAAATTGTTACTATTGCCCCGTCTTCATCCTCGCCAATTAGGGTTGCGAAATTACGGTGAGCGCAGCGTTGTTCGTCAGTTCGGGTTGCAAAATTAATGTGAGAGACACAATGAAGAGAGACGCACTGTTCCTTGTTCACCAGTTGCAAAATAACCGTGAGTGAAGCATGTACATTGTTCGCCAGTTAGGGCGCACGAACAGAGGCACACAGAGCATGTTCCTTGTTCTCCAGTTGCAAAATTACCTACAGGAAGAGAATGAATATATTCGCAAACACAAAGAAGAGAATGAAAACACAGAGCATGTATGCATTCTTTTCTCACCAGAGGGAACAAGATAAGTTCGAGTATATTACCGGTTCGGAGTGAACAGCGCCCGTCTTCAATTTGGTGAGTGAGATACAGCAGATGGAGGCGCAGACGTGAAGAGAATGAAGAGGGAGGCGCAGACATAATGAAGGGGGAGGCGCAGACATGAAGAAAATGAAGGGGGAGGCGGAGGCACAGACATGAAGAGAATGAAGAGAGAGAGAGGAAGCGTCGGAAAAAAAGGCAGAGGCGGGTGCGACTTTTATAAAATTTTGTCTATTTCGGCGGTTCTTAACTAGGAACCGCCAATAGACTAAAAAAAACCGGGAATACGAAAATGAGAACAACCGCCGAAATAGGGGCGCCGAGATAGGCGTTTTTTGTACTAGTGCTTCTCTCAAAATTTTGGTCTGGAGACCAAATAAAGGGCAGATAGCACGTGATGCATCTAACCCTTTGTTAAGACTCCGGCATAGCTTGGACTTGACCAAATTGAGACAAGCAAAACTATGGGGTGTCTGTCTCCAAGTCTGAATTCAGATCCGACTTGGACTTGACCCGAAGCATTCCACTGCCTTTTTCAGTGTCAGACGTCAGACCAAGCCTCATCCTACCTAGGAGCCAACATATATGCTCCAAATGTTTGTCGTCGAATAAATGCTTTTCAATCAGCAAGCTTGTAACTTCTCATTTGACTTGAAACTGATGTAGAAATGATATGTTTAAAGTTCTTCAAAGCTACAAAAAATGAATACATGTCTATAGTTCGATAATCCAACCACTTATATAGTAATATAGGTAAATATCTCACTTCTCATTCTTAACAATATATGTGCAAAGCTTCAGAGTTTCTTCTTCAACAAAAAAGTTATGGCATGTATTAAGATGTAATAGACCGGTAGAATTAAGACACAATGATTTGTCCTACATTCAGACAGATGAGTTCTGGCGTGAAGCCGGTATCCTCTCAAAACTCCACCACCCCAACGTGGTGGCATTTTATGGTGTGGTGGAAGATGGACCCGGCAGGACATTGGCTACTGTGACGGAGTTTATGGTGAATGGCTCCCTTAGACATGTTCTTCTGTCAAAAGACAGGTGAGCCATCATTTCTGCATGAGGTCTTTATCTTTCTTTTTGAATACTACTTTGTCATCGAGCAGCTCCATATTGACCAATGCTTTTGTGTTTTCTAGGCAACTTGACTATCGTAAGCGGCTGCTCATAGCTATGGATGCCGCTTTTGGAATGGAGTATTTACATTCAAAGAACATAGTCCATTTTGATTTGAAATGTGATAACTTGCTTGTAAACTTGAGAGATCCTTTCCGACCCATTTGCAAGGTAATCTTATAGTCATTGTTGATCTACTACCGATGTGGTCATGATGCAACACACTACCGAAACAGTCGGTTTTGACTTTGTTGCTGAAGAACTCCCGTGTCTGATTCTTGATCAAGCTCTTTTTATGCAGGTGGGGGATTTTGGTTTATCTAAAATCAAAAGAAATACTTGGGTTACTGGAGGGGTGCGTGGAACTCTTCCATGGATGGCTCCTGAGCTGTTGAATGGCAGCAGTAGTAAGGTTTCTGAGAAGGTAAGGAGAACGAGGATCACTGATTATTCAGGACAGAGCTCATATTAGGCATTGCCAATAGTGAGTTTTATGCAGATTCATGTAGTTGACTGTCTTTGACTTTATGTCAAAATTGAACAATTGATCGTCAAAATTTAAATTTGTTATGCATTCAGAGGAATTAGTGATCCACAGCTAATGCTGTTAATGTTATTACTTGTCTTTTCATGTTACTGACTAGACCATGGCATTATTTTGTTTAGGGTGGTGCTTAACTTATAGTATATTTGTTTATTGAAATTAGTTTCTTCGCACAAAAACTTTGGTAACCATTTATGCTGTCCTGGTTTACAGGTTGATGTTTTCTCTTTCGGTATTGTCTTATGGGAAATCCTTACGGGTGAAGAGCCGTACGCGAACATGCATTATGGTGCGATTATCGGTATGTTTCTCGCAATCGTATGTGTTCTGTTCTTACGTCTGTCCTTGTTCATATAGGTTCAGTTGTGCAACCCAACGTGTGCATATTTGCATAGGTGTAAATTCAAGCTTGTAGTCTTGTCACTATCTACTTGTTTCTGGCCTGAGATTTTTTTTTATTCTGGCAGGTGGAATCGTGAACAACACATTGAGGCCACCAGTGCCAAGCTCCTGTGATCCAGAATGGAGAACGCTGATGGAGCAATGCTGGGCACCCGATGCAATAGCTCGCCCTTCTTTTACCGAGATTGCCAGACGCTTGCGCGTTATGTCGTCTGCGGCTGCACCATCAAAACCATCACCACATAACCAGATGGCCAAGTAGATGAGAAATCATATGTAATCATGGTGAATAGAGTTCCGCATAGATGCAAAGATAACTCCAAACTAGAAAAAAAGAAGCACATGGTTTTTTTCGTGCGCACTGCTAATCATATATCCTCAGCTCCATGCTTGAATCAGCATGTAGATTCTCCACCAATTACAAGATTTATCAATGATGACATTTGATGATTTGATTCAACTCTTAAATTCTATTGCTTTTGCCTAGTTTTTCATCATTTTTTCCGTAATGTGATGAGGGAAACGAGCATATTCGAAAGTTTTAGATTACTTCACTTTTTGCATTTTACTGGAGAGAAACTTTAGTATAGCAGAGACAAAACGATGCTTATCAAACCTACACAAACCTTAAATGGTAACACAATAAGAAAATTTCTTGTAGTTATTACAGCAAATAAGGAAGATATAGAGGAGAAAACAAAATACTCCTGATCGTAACAAAACAAGAAATAAAACAAATACAATATCTACAAAGTACTGAAACACCAACAAAGCCTTCATTGCCACAGCAAATAAGCAAGTATATATCCTTCACATTTATACTATGTCAACAAATTGCTAGGAAATAAATTACATTTAATTTTTCTTGTGTCATGGTAATTTCTTCACTTTTTCAAGCAAAGCCTTCATTGCCACAGTGACGGCGTCATCAAACCTCTCCAACTGCCCGTTAGGATCAGCATAGACCAACCCAGGGAGGATATTATTCACGATATATTTCCTCATTGCAACCCTCTCAATTTTTGGTATCCTCTCTAGCCTTTCAAGCATCTTAATTTCCCCGCTTCGGACATCCTCTTGGTCAAACAAGATGGAGAATTTTGAGCTCTCCACTGGGAGGTACCATGGGTATTGGTAGTCTGCCGTGTAGCGGCTGAACACGACAGGGATGCAACCGGACACCAAAGAGTCAAAGAAAGACTTCCTTTCGGGCTGTCACCTGTAGGCTGAAGACAGAACTCAGATTCCATGAACAACCGTATAATGTTGCTAGGGTCGCGGCAAAGCCCATGTGATTTGCAGTGAAAAAATTCGCAGGAGGCAGAGGATTTGCACTGGTTGATGAGGATGGAACGTATGCTGGATGGATCTTCTGGACGAGGAGCACCCGCGAAGGAAACAAGGTGCTTTCGTGGCATCTAGAAATTCAATTCTCAAATTAGATAATTCAGATATATTATTGCCCTATCCTTTTCTAAATCGATTCTGTTTTACCTCAAAACATTGAAATTAGGGTTTACTTGGCCACTTGATAGAGTAAACCTAACATTTTGACATGATTAATTACCTTTAGGAACTCAATTCAATTTAACACTACCCATAGAATGACAAGTACCTGCATCACTTGGCGTTGCCAGGAGTCAATATCTTCATCAGAACTAGGATGAAAGAAGAAGGATATGGCACCCCAACGTCATTAATTTGCCACACATTACGCTCTATGAGTAGTGTGGTTGGGTTTTGCATCTCTTCCATATTTAAAAAACGATTCCCATACTTGAAACCACCATACATTCGGAAATCCCAAGTGGTTTTACCAAGGACAAAGATATGATCAAACCCAGAATGCAACTTCCACCATCTTTGCTTGTTTAACCACTCTATCAGCTCCAGAGATAGCTCGTCCTTTGTCTCTTGTGAGATGCTCTCGTTAAATTGCCATCTCATCAAATCTAGCCCTGCGTAGAATGGGACATAGAAAAGCTTGGCTTCTTTTGGGTCGTAAACCCTACAATTCCCAACCAAGTAAGTTAGTTTCTTTGTAGAGAATGTGAAACTTGTCTACCAATAAAACAACCCCATATATGTGGAACATATCTTATTATTCTTACATGTAAATTACCTACTCATACTTGTAACTCCTTAAACTAGCTAGTAACTTCAGTAACACATGTACCTCTTCGAATTGACAGACATGAAATCTAGCTAGTAACATCTACTTGATTCTTTGCATTGACGAATATGTGTGGTTATAGAAATCCTAACGGACTTATCTTATGATTATATAGTAACTCTTGAAAACCTTAAACTAAAATCATCTTAAACTTTCATTTTGTTCTTCCACTTCTTGAAATGAATATTTATTCTAATGCTATTTACCAATCCCTTTCTTTTAGGTGCTAATCCTATGAAATCATTGAAATATAACTTGGGAAGGTGGAGCTGCACTGCAAATAATGAGAGTATTTTATATTTATAGCTATGGAATGCTTCTTAGCATTCTATGGTCTTTTTAGACCTAATGCCAAACCCTTTCACATTAATCTCCTTCGGATGCATTTTTTGTACGTATTCATAGGTCACTGTCGTATTCAGACAATCATCAAGAACTATTCAAAGCATCCAAGGAGCAACAAAAAGAAACATTCACTTAAGGTCTAAAGGCATACTTGTTCTGCAATGTAGGCATTTGTATTTTGAATATGAGTCAAATCGAAGCTAAAACGAAACCAAACAAACCTATATACTAAAACTGCACAAACATGTTATTGTTCTATGGTTAGGCTGAGCCATCCCATGGTCGGACCGAACGCCTGAATTCACTGAGTAGCTATTGTGAGTGGTTTAATGGTTGGACATCCTCATCCGATAGTTGAACCAACACGTCTGATGATGTCACCTTAATATAGAATTTTATCTTTCTAGATTGAAGGTTGAATTGTGGGTATTATTGTGCACCCAAATATTATTTCTTTTAGTTAGAAACCGTATTTGATTAGTACGAAATTAGGATGAGATGATCAATGTTTTCAATTCTTTCGATTAATGAAATAGATCTTAATTTTAGACCCTATGCATAAGCTTTTAGATTTTTCAAACTTATTAATTAAGTATTAATTGTTGTTACACGTAATGCTTAGTGCAAGAACATTTCTGTCTTCTTTCTTTGGGATAGGCTTCTGTACAGAGCATTTGTGGTGCTAAGAAAAAATATAATACTCTTAATTAATAAGTTTGAGATACGTGCAAGTGTAAAAAAATCAAGATCTATTGAACGCTACAAATATGTAAAAACATTGACTGTATCATCTCGATGTGCAAAATTTGCCCTCAACTAAACCAAGTAAAAGTTTTACAAATCCACACAAAATTTTGACTACCAAATTACAATAGCTCTTTCTACAAAAAATGGGTTGAAACAGTAAATGTTTCAATTTTGGTATTGAATGGATAAATCTTGATTTTAGACACTAGTACATACATTTTTAGATTTTGCAAACTTATTAAAATTATTCATTAATATTTTCTTAGTAGGTAGTTAACACTTAACACCACAAAATGTTTCTCTAATTCTTTCCAAATTCCTTTCACAACTGTATAATCTCACAACTATCATCATCATCACTCACAATCTTGGGTGTGAAACAAGTTAAAGATACCTAGCTGGATCCGTAATATTTTTTATTCTATAGATCTAACCTTTCTTTTGTTTACAATGGAAGCGTCTATCACGAGCTTGATCTTGATCAGCATGTGCTCCAGCTAGTTGTTCAGTTGACACTCAACTAGCTATATAGAGAATTTAACCTAGCAAATCTCTAGATAGTATAATTCGCATGAAGCACATAATTTATATATTCAAAGTCAAGATAAAGTGAAATCGATCGTCAGTACTACAATACAAAGAATGAAGTATGATTATTACCGGCAAGGATAGTTTAGAACCCTCGAATGGAAAGTGGGCTCGAGAGAAAACTGATGGGTGTTAAACCATCTGCTCCCGAAATAAGGTACCGGATCACCAAAGGCATTGTTGGGGAGGAACTCGCAAAAGTGCACCCAATTCACCGTCCTGCAATTGCTCACCAAGTCTGTATTGAACTTGGGAGGCAGATCATACACGTAGATCCCTCTCCCGTCACACGCATCAGGATTGCTGTAATTTATCATCATCTTTCTTTCTTGTAAGATCGAATAACTTCCACTTTTGCTTCCACGGCTTTAGTCACACTATCTTCCTCGGTCGTGGCGGTGGGGATTGAGGATAGTGCTTCATTTTTTATAAGCTCATCATCTCCTTCATTGTCATTAGAGTGATTGACATAGGGGAATTCGACAGTGGGCACCTTGACTGAGCTGACGGTATTGGAAAAGGTTGAGGTTGTTTTCTGAGAGGAAGTGGCTAAAATGGTTGTGTTCTTGGCGTCTAAGAATGGCTGCCGGAGGCAATAGGGTTTGCTGTTGTTGAGCTTCCAAGAGGTCACACAAAAATGTATGTCCGAATTGGAGATGAAAGTGGAAGTAGAGGAAATGAGGTAGAGTAGAATGAGAAGGATGATTGTAGCTGGGAGCCTGTTAACAAGTGTTGAAAGGTTGTACTGTGGGGATTGTATTAGATGCTCCTCATCAAAGCCGTGATTATCGACTTCTGTGTGCCTCTTGTGGGAAGAGAACTTCTCTTTGAGCTGCTGTATGATGTACATTTTGATTTTGAGTGGACAGCTGGGGTGTATATTATGGTACTTTAGGGAGGGTGATCAAAGGTGGAGCCATGCATTTTTCTATTAAACGTCAATTTGGTCAAACTCATGCTGTACAGGCAAGCCACCCAATTAGCCCTAATACATATATGGGGTACGTGAGGGTTTCGAAGAACCATATACACAACCTCCGTTTCAATTGTATTTATTGGTGAGATGTTTATATATTATTATTATTAGTGTGTTTGTTGTGTAATATAAGTAAGAAACCTAAAACCTACTACATTGGTGTGGAATCTTTCTTATTTCTCTCTCATCGTTAATTAAATAAGCAATGCTATGTAAAGTAATATGATTGACTACAACACTACAATGATAAAATAAAAATAAAAAGTACTAATAGAAAGCTTAAGTAAAAGTAGTTGGGGAGGAGAGAGAATGCTAAGGAATTTCCATGTTGTAAAGATGAGAGTTTCTTAATTAATAAAAATATATTTTGTTGACATGACACCTAAAAATGTGGTAAGAACCTCACCCACAATGCCTTTACATGCTTAGGTTGTAGAAAATTTGATGTTTTGTTAATATTTATGATGTTTTTATAATGAAAAATAGGTTGTAAATTACACTAATTCTTAAAAGATGTACTAATTTTTCAAATTCCAATACTTTGAGCCTTTTAAAGAATCCATAAAAATTATAGTATAATGTTATATGTAACAATATATGTGCAACACATATATATATTTTATTTAATTTATGTTCAAATAGATTCATATTTGAACAATGCTCACATGAAGAGTGGAGTGGTATTTGGAGTGGAAACTTTAACCCCTAAAAATCTAAGTTGAAATTCTTTCAGCTTTGTCTATTTTAAAGAACATCATTTGTATTCTAAGAGCAACCGCAACAGTATTTCTTATGGGTTTCTTACAGACACTTAAAAAAAGAAAAAGGAAACGCTGAAATGGAGGAAAGAGAGTGTCTCTATATTTCTTGGCTAAGGAGCTCCTCTTACTGACACAACACCCCTTAAGGAGAGAGAATGTGAGGGGAGCAAATATAATAATATATAAGAAACTTTTTTAGTTTCTACTACTTTGGTTGCTCTGACGTACATTCTTTCATTGTGTTTGGGGTCTATGTTGGAAAGCGTGTCACCCTTCAAGCATATGGTCCATTTCATGTGTTTTGTGTCATATTTTGAGAGGAAATTGTAGATCACTAGTAAAACTGATCAAGTACTATCACTATGTTGACTACTCATATCAAGTACATAAATGAAGCTTCTGACTATCATCATTTCCAATCATATGAACCTTATGTGATGTTGCTTCACTAAGGTGCATTGCTGAATGTCTTAGTTTCCCATAAAACTCACTGGGAGCTTGGAGCTCGTTGAAAGACGATTTGCAATATCTATAGAACTCACTAGGAGCTTGTAGTCTTGTACTATTTTTTCTTCATAGGCTTTTCCCACAGGGTTTTTCCCTATAAAGGTTTTAATGAGGCAAGCTAAGGGTTAGAACAAATTGCTCTACCCATAGGTGTTTCTACAAGCAAGGGGTAAGAACACAACGTTCTTATCATAGGACAAAGGTGAATCTGTAATCCTACTGTTAGAAGGTGGAGGAGATTGTACCGCATGTAACAATTACTCTTTGAGAATTAGTGCAAGTCTACTTATCTAAAAAAAAGCTTCTCCTAAAAATTTTTACCCTCTTCATGTCATCTTAAATTCTTTGCGTCTTTTGGATTGTCTAACAACCGTTTGAATCTAGTTATTATCGACAAATACCACAATACTTTAGCTAGAGGACTTTTCCGAGCAGTGAAAGAATCACCTTCCTTGTACTTATATGAGAACAATGGGCACTTTGGATACTTGTCTAAATGTTCGTACTCGCTCATGTACATCATATAGTTGTTTGAACATGCATGAATCTTTTCGTACTTAATTCCTATGGGACTCATCTAATTCTTCGCCTCGTAGGTGGTGGTGATAGAGAGATCATTTCCATTAGGGTGCATATCATGAAACAACTTAAGAAGTATCGTGAAAACTCTTCTCACTCCGTCCATATTTTCCCTTCGCGTTAAACAAATTTAGTGCAACCATTAACTTTGTGTAATTAACACAAGTAGGAAACAAAGGTGCCTTGGATGCTTCCAATAACTTTTGATACTTATCCAGTCTATCAACGAAATGCTCATCAACATTGTTAAGCATTTTGTTAGTATGTTCATCATGACTAGTCTCTGGAAATAGGTAAACTGATAAACTAAATACTAAATAGCTTAATCTAGAAAATAGTAAATCAAATGCCTACGGGTTGTAAAAATCCAGATCGCAGTAGTATAGTAACAAAGCTATCGGGAATCGAGCCGAGGACTTGAGAGTAAGTAAGTCTAATAATAAGAACACCAAAAAATTTAAGGGATTTTGGTTTAGAAATTTTAAATAAGCAAAGAGCAAGAGATAAGCAAATAAAGTAGCGAGTAATGAAAAAGTGATTAAATTGATGAGTGAGACAGAATCCCAAGTTCAAGATGTCTTCACTAGATAGATTTAACAATTTCTATAGTTCGATATAAGGTATGGATTGGCTGATTCTTTAATTTCTTTTTTGTATAAATCCTAGTTACATAAAAACTCACCTATCAGAACATGCGAGTTCTAATCCAAAAACAAGTAAAACACATATAGGTGACTTAAGTGCAAAGAAATACCAACACCTAAAGGAAAACCTAATCTACCTGATTTGATTCTTCACAAGTTTTTAGACTAATTTGACCTTCATATTACTCACTGATCCGCCTGTAATAAGATTCGCAAAGCAACTCAAATAATTCATGAGATCAAATGAGATGCGCAAAGAATACAATTAATCTGAAATAGTCTATAAAATCTCGTATTAAAACTACAAAATTAAGTTGCTAAATCATCTATAGATACAAACAGCCATCCCCTAGAGCAAATCCTATTTAGCCTAGCATTTTCACAAAACAGACGGAGAAAAACAGATTAAGAATTCATCTGAAGAGAATGGAAAATTCCCGAATTTGTTCCGCTTTCCAGATCTGGAGTTCGTCGGACTAAAGGTTAAAGATGAAAATGGAGTTCCCCTTGCGGCTGCTAGGGTTGTGTGTGTGAGTGATTTGTGCAAATTGGTGTAGAATAAGTCGTGAAATGAGTTGTGGAATGTGATGTGTTATGTTTGTGATGTCTTCGCCTCTTTTTTTATTATAGAGGTTCTTCACAAGTTTAGCCGTGTATGACCCTGTGTTCGACCTTGTAGGGTAGAACGTGACCAAACTTTGTCCAGGTGAGATTCTGCTTTGTAAGGTGTCCAGGTGAGCGTCAGTCGGACAGAGATCCGAACGTGGCCGTAAATATAGGTGTCCGGGTGAGATAGACACGGACAGGGGCTGTCCGGATTTGCGTTCAGATTTGTAGGGTCGAACAACATTTTGTGTCCGGGTTTGTGTGGTCGAAAGGGGGCCGGACGTGACTGCCCATGTTTGTTGGTTTGGACACATACCCGGACATTTGTACAATTTGAGATCTTTTCCTTTGCAATATGCTAAATTTATCGTAGACCACTTCCTAAGTCAAATAAGCATCAAAACAAGACATTGTCTCTTTGATAAAGATACGGACTTCAATTAAGCATAAAACTAAGGAGACTAGCAAGGGATTTCGATAGTAAAAGTACATAAAATATCAGTCTGTCTATCATTGATTCTTAAATTACTTGACAATTTTGACTCGTTGATAGTATTAAAGATATGACTGGTTCTTAAATGATACCGACCATAATTTTCTTCATCAGTTTGTTGATTAAAAGTTCATCTTCTAAAATATCCAAGGGTTGCTTTATAATTGACGATTTGCATTTTTAGGATGAGAGTAAAATTACCTGTAATTATTCACATCTATTTTTGTTTGTTACTTTCTCTCTACTTGATTTGCATTAGGATCTTCCAACCTACATTTTGTCTCGGTGCATTATAGATCTTTTAAGTCTGTTAGTAAAAAAAATGGTTAGAGATGCCATGTCAATGAGTTAAGGGTGTAGTCCCAGTTTTTATGTGTTTCGTATTGTGTAATCTAGCTATTTTCCACGTCACTTTATCTCATTAATCATAGTGTTAAGTAAAAAGATATTTTCTCTGATTTTTCGTTGCTTTTCAATTTTGATGAGCACTACTTTGATCATAAGTATTAATTTTAATTTCCTTTTCTTTGTAGTCCTGTTATTGTCCCCAGTTTGAGTTATCATTTATTTAACAAACACTTTTTATAAAACCCATAACTCAAAGATGTTAACGATTTTGTTTTTATTGAACTGTTATTATTAGACTTGTATCTAGGTTTTATACTCTGTACGTTTGTAGTTTGTAATGTAGGTTTATTTCTTGTATTTTGTTACCGGTCCACCTGGTCTTATGTTGACCACATCCTTCTTCATATAAGTACTGGACCGATACTCAGTTTGTTCATTCATTCAGAGACACATATGTACTCTGTATTAGAGGGCTCATTTTCCCTCTCTTCTACATAAATCAATAATAGTATTACCCTTGCTAATTCGCAAGGTTTTCTCATGGTATCCAGAGCACACTCGTTCTTTCCGCGTTAAAGAAAATGACGGATCCACTGGGGAAGAAACCGGAGATCCCCGCCACCAACACCAGCTCCACCTCCACCATTGATTCTAGTGACCCGCTCTATGTTGCCAACACAGAACAGACCGGACAACCACTTGCACCCAAATTCTCTGGAGAAGGATTCTTGGGATGGAAATGGTCGATGCAAGAAGAATTGACGGCTAAAAATAAAATTGGCTTCATTGACGGGATGATTGCACAACCAGAAAGCGGCGACACCATTCGAATGGAAGCCTGGAAGCGCGCCCGGTCTCTCGTAGTTACGTGGTTGATTTCCTCCCTCTCACCCAATATTGCCCGTAGCGTGATGTACACCAGTGACCCCAAGCAAATCTGGGACTGGTTGTGCAAAAGATTTGAAAAGAAAAACGTTGCAACTCTCCACCATCTCTGTAACACCCCAACTACAAACAACACACTTAACAACACTTGCAGCGGAAATCATAACTCACAACATAACTTAACTCCTTGGTGTTACACGCCGTTAGCCACCCACGTGACTAACAAGGCTAACATACATACATCGTACCGGTCTGATGGACTAAACTCCCGAGCAACTAAACATTAATCCCGTTCCATGTTCAACATTCATTATACACTTACGTTACTACTGTACCGAGTAATTACCAACTAACGCCGATACAATTTCGGTCTTACTACACCTACAGCACATCCACAATTTTCATGACTACCCACATAAAATCAACTACCCCGTTCTACTCTCGAACGGCCTCCAGTTCCTTGTACCTGAAACAGGAAAGAGAAGAAAGAGTGGCCCCCCAGAGGCTCAGCACCTTTGCTGGTATGGTAATCCCGCAGCCCGCATGCTACCGGGCCACGCACAACTAATTGTCGTCTTAGCATGCGATTGATTTTATTTAAACATACACAACTACACACATACTTCATGCTTAAAAGCAAACATCCATTAGTAGGACACAAACACAGGATTAGCACTCACAACATAACCATACACTTCACTTGATAACATACACACAACTTAGTTCCATTCTTCTTAGAGAACAATAACTTTACTTAGGGAGTGCCGGGTGGATAGAAGCCCGAGCACAACATACATACATTTTCTTTGCTTAGGTGTGGCAGCCTCATATAGGACCGATCACACCTTACACAATTTCCCCCTAGCTCCAATAATGATGAGGTAGGTAAGCCTTGGTTAAGCTTGTGGGTGGTTGTAATTCAAGGAGGAAAAAAAACAACCGTAACATAATAAAGAGGGAGTCGAAGCGAACTTAGGCATCAACACCCTACCAACATTACACATAATTTCCCTCCTAGCCCGATGTGGAGGTCGGGTAGGTAAGCTTTGGCTAAGCTAGTGGGAGGTCGAACATCCAAGAAGGATAAACAACCCTAACATAACAGAGTGGGAGTTAATTCACATATATACATCACTCCCAAACAACACGCGCGACCGGAACGACCGGATTCCTCACCATACATAACATATACTTATTAGTTAGAGGTTCCTTTATGGAACTTATCACATACATACATCACATTGTGTTACTAACTTGGTTAGACACATCAGGGAAAATCACATCCCATTTCAACAACACGGATAACAGTATCCAATAACAACAACATACTGAACAAGTCACATACATCACACAAAGTCACAACATACACTAACGCACGGATAGCCGTAGTTAGAACGTTCCCGTGGGTTGGGACGTTTATTCCGAATACCGATCTCTTATGTGAACCTAAGGTCGGTTAACTATTATTTAACACATAATTAAGGTTAAGCGGTATCGGAATTAATTACGCCACAATAATGAATTACTATAAACTCATTTCATGCTTTATCTTGCAAGGTGACAAACACACAGAAAAACACATTGGCATACAAGCCGGTGTAATCCGGTAGGACACAGGTTGCAAGAAAACCATACCTGTCACCGAAGGTGCGTTCTAATGTGCCATCACATGTTCCTTGAAAATCTTTGAACAACTGGTAACATTATAACTATCTCCATTAACATCGGGGCAATATAACTATTTAACGACTAATGCGCCCATGGTTAACCCCGTTAAGTAGTTTTATAACTCCACATTTTTAACTTGTTTACTTTCACATTTTTATTACAACTCTTCACCACTCAATAGTCATTATTACTCACTTAACATATCCTTAACAACCTTATAACATCATCACTTATAAATCCCCATCATTGGACATCATTTCCTAACCTGAAACATGGTTTTTGGTCAAAATTACCCTGTGTCCGAACTTGTATCCGGACATCCAAGGTCGGACACAAGTCGAAGCAAATTCTGGGAAAAATTTCAAAGCGTCCGAACTTGTGTCCGGACATCTAAGGTCGGACACAAGTCGAACAAAAATCTGAAAAAAAAATTTCGACACGTCCGAACTTGTGTCCGGACATCTAAGGTCGGACACAAGTCGAAACGAAAAAAAACCGGGGAAAATTCATTCAACGCGTCTGAACTTGTGTCCGGACATCTAAGGTCGGACACAAGTCGAACGAAATTCTGGGAAAAATTTCTTTCAAGCGTCCGGACTTCGAAGGTCGGACAGAAGTCCGGACACAACTCAAACTCTGAAAAATTTTAACGCGACGGGGCATGTCCGAACTTCCAAGTCCGGACGGAAGTTCGGACGTACCTAAAAATTCAGCTAACAGGGGCAAATTTCTACCTATATTTACACTTCCAAAAATCCATACTCACTCCTTGTTTCACAAGTGACAAACACCCATTCTTTTCCTTGAAATCCCAAGTCACCAAGCACCATTATGCTATAGGTTTTGCACTCTCTTATCTTCATTATTCATCCACCATTTTCAAGGCCAACACTCCTCTCTATTTAACATCAAACATCCCATTTGAATACCTAAGCTCTCTCATCCATAAAGCCATCCTCAACACTCATTTTCCCTTAAAATTTTGCCATAGCCTCCCCATAAACCTTATACATCCATTTCATCAATCCTCATCCTTTTCATCCCTAATCTAGCCACACCCTTTCAAGGGTCCTACCAGCACATACAAATCCTCAAATTCCATTAATAACAACATAATCACCATAATCTCCATATCCACAATATCAATCACAAACTCAAAACATTTGGCTCTTAAGGCCCTCAACTCTACTATTAATTCACAAATCTCTCCAAAATCAATTAAACACATTTTCAACATGAATTTAAATCCTTAACTTGGGTTCATTAATTTGTTTACCCATCCCAAACACTTAAACAATTTAGAACAAGGTTCAAGGTAGTTTTCTTACCTTAATTTCACAAGTCTCCTTAATTCACCTCTTGCTCCTCATCTTCTCCAAAATCGGTTAAGAGGGCATGGAGTTTCCAAACTCCATCCCAACATCCAAGAACACAAAAACATACTCCATTAATTACCTAAACCCTTATAAAATCTCAATTCAATCAAAGGGTTTAGAATACAAGTTAGGGTTTACCTTTTTGAAGCTTTTAAGGGGGATTCTCACCCTTGAATCAAGAAGGGAATTACTCCACCATTGGAGGGTCAATTTGAAGCTCAAGAACAAGGAGAAAAACAAGGTATTAAAATGGTGAAAAATTCGATTACACCAAGAGATGAAGGAGGAATGACTTTTTCTTGGAAACTTTTACCTTAGAAGGAAGAGGAGACTTCAAGCTTCACATTGGTGCCATTTTCTCTTCAAATGGGGAAAACCCATGGAGGTCAACTTCATCCTTTTGGAATTTCGAAAAGAGAGGATGATAGAGGAAGATGAGAGGAAGAAGAATATGTGATTTATTTTTGATTTGGAGCTCAAATGGAGCTTGGGCATGGCATTGAAGTTGGAGTAGCCATTGGAGAAAGGGGGGAAAAATCGGTGGCTTTAGGAAGGAGAGGGAGCCGGCTGGGAAGAAAGAGAGAGAGGAGGAAAGACAAAAGGAGAGAAATGAGAGGAGAGAGGGAGAGAGGGGTATAAGTGGCCCTCATTTTTTTTTGCTTTTTGACTTAATTAATTTTAACTAGTCTTTTGTGAGCTGTCTACATTAATAAAACCGGCCCACTACTGTAAACACGCTGGAGCGTTTTTCATCTTTTAACAGAAAATGCTCGTTTATTTACCCGGTTTAGCACTATTCACTAACCGGGACCGTTTTCCGGAATTTTCTCATTCCTTTACTTTTAACGGTTATTAAACTCCCATTAATGTTTAATTACAGTTACAAAATCAACTATTATTTATACGGGTTCATTTAACTGTTTAAAGCCATGTTTTCGGGTTTCTCGAAAAACGCGCTTTGAGACGCCGTTAGCGTTTTAACGCATTGTTTGGATCCGTTTCTTCCGGAATTTTTCCCACATGTTCTTAATGTGTAATTAAGGTATAAAAATGTATTTATAACCCTAATGAAGGTTATGTACCCCCTAGAATAATTAAATAATTAATACGCGTTTTCACGTTTTGTGACTTTTACGCATTTTCTTTTTCTTTTGGTTTTCCTTTCTTCACCAATGATCTTAAGGACTTAATTAGCCTTAGAAAATTATAATTACACAATTAATTAACATGTTAAGGTTTGGGGTATTTCAATCTACCCCCCTTAAAAGAACTTCGTCCTCGAAGTTCACACTTCCCTAGCATCACTTGAATTAGAACACAGGGATTACTTGCATAACAAACTTCCATACTCCAACATACTCTATATCACAACCTCGGACTTAACGGTCCGGGTAACACATCCACATCCATACATACATAACATACTTACATAGTAACCTCAGACTTAGTGGTCCGGGTACCTTAACAACATTGTACCTACATGACAACCCTTAGACTCTTAGGTCTGGGTAACATAACAACATTTAGACACTTAGGTCTTGATAACATAACAACCTTTAGACACATGGTCTAGGTAACATAACACTTCCGGAACTCAACCACATTAGGACTCGAGGTCAAAACAATATTTATTACATATACCACACAACATGTCTTAGCATGTATAACAACCAGAAATTCCTTTTCCATCTCTTCATGGGTTCGAGACCCATGTTGAGTACATATACATTGTGATCCCACAGAACCCGGTCGCGATGGACACCTTCTGGTCCCCGTTCCTTTGGGAGATCAAAACAATTGCATACATCTTTAAAATATACTTCTCATGTCACCGGTCCGAAGACAAAGGCTCATACGTCCTCAGCTCGTGAGCAAGTAATACAAAAATACTCTATATGAGGTTAAGTAGAATGAAATCCTTTATTGGAAAATACCAATTGAAGATCCTTTTTACAAGGTCAAGTAAAAGTAGTCCTTCCTTTGAAAATACCACTTAAGAATCTAAGAGATACTAATTGAAGTCTTGAAAATACCAATTGAAAATTTGAAACCCAATTTAAAATTCTTTTGAAAACTCAATACAACTCCAAGTCCAATTATTGTTAACTGCATCTTATTCTTGATGTGATTATTTGTGACCACTTATAGGGAGTTTCAAGATTCATCCAACCCTGATGTGATCAGCATCAGTGTTGAACTATCTTTCCACCCCAATTTGTGTTCGGCTTCCCTTGATCTCATGATAATCAAGTTTCACCTCCCACTTCATTTTCAAACAACAACTAATTCAAGCATATACCATTTTCTATCTTTTAATCCATCTAGTCATAATCATTACATCTCCAAGGGATAGAACTCTGTCTATCAATCATCACCCAATTTCAACTTAGTCCAAGTTACCTAGGGAATTTAATTCCTACTAGGTTCTATATCGGTTTCATACCTCCTCATAAATCACAACACTGTATATATACACATATCTATATATATATTTTTTTCCAAAATATAATACACAATATCACATTTGGTATCATATGAACATATACTGTCGGGGTTTTAGTTCCCCGGGAGTTTTTCTACTCCCTTATACTTATACTTCCACATACATCCGTTGATACAATAAACACACTTATCACTATGGTATTCGCATCTTTTGTGCGCAATTACCATAATTAAACCATGAATGAATGCGTATGTTTATGTAACACACGCACCAATCATCAAATAAATCATTTTGTGCTATGCACACCATAGTTCACGTACACTTGTACGGTAAAACACACTAAACTGTTTCGCGCTCTACCCCCCTTAAAAGGGATTACGCCCACGTAATCAATCACTTAACCACTGGTTTATAACGTCCTACCGTCGTGAAGTGTTGTATCTCCACGCGGTTTATTATACAATATGTTCTGGTTTGAGGATCTTAGCCATGTTGGCGGTTTAGTCCCTAACCAAGAATTCTCCTTAGAGTTTATTTAACTCGTAGCCGGTTTCGGTTCTGGCCTGTGGGGTTTCTAGGCGTTAATAATTAGCCATTCACTCATGTTCACTATTCACATTCAACACTTGAATCACTGGCTCACCAGTTTCTGCTGCGTAACTCCAGATAACTTTAGAGCTTAGTTTGCCCCATGCGTCATTCTTACTGTATCGTACATCTCCGATTATCACCTTTATCTTGGTAATAACGGTTTCTCAACCGACGCGTGGTTTCACTTACCATGAGCGAACTCGGTGAGTTACAAAACTTACTATCCACTTCCATGATAATTTGCTGTATTCCACAATGATTTACTTGACTTCCTCCGACTTACAGTCGGTTGAGTTTGAGTAACTACCTAGTGTGTAGTACTCTTTCGGTTATTTCCAACACTTGAGGTATATTCCATACCGATGTTTAATAATCGTGTTACTGTAGTCACTTATGCCAATCAAGTACCCTTTGATTGGTACGACCGTGCTTCTCTTATGCATCGGTTTTATCACACCATAAGTCTTGTTCTTCTATCACATTTAACATTTCCCAAACTTCCTAGCTATCTCACTCGATCATTACTGCACAAGAGCAATACCAAAACACTCAGTCATACAGAGTGCAGAGGCGTAAACTCTTGACAGTAAGTCTCTTATGCGATTGCAATAGGAATTCACACTGAGTTCCTTATCACATAGTACCGACCATTGGCTTATTGCCCAGTTTGCGTATCATCACTTACTTGTATGTCCATTGAGTTTAACTCATAACTGGTTTTATTTGTCACATTATTATTTAACAATACTTATGCAACGGTCGCTTACTGCGCACCGTGCTCTTACTCATTGTATAACATTAACTTACACTGCATCTGCTATTATATTAGCTTCCGCTATTACACTGTGTTTTGCCACTTATTCGGCTGACTGCTGAATACTCTACTCTTCGAGCCTCTATGCTCCTTGAGCGTTGTTCATAACACATCTAGCATCCCACACCTATGGTGGTTGCCATTAGGCTTATCACCCTTTCCGTCTGCACAACTGGTACGAATACTTCTTTTCGTAGTAGCAACATGGTCAACTCTTAACACATTCTCTGAATTTAGTTCACATAACTACCGCTGTTGCGGTCTCACAATATCAAGAGGTGTCCCCACACTTTAAGCAGTGGTTCGTTATCCGCTTACTTACTTATATAACGTAAACTTCTGTGATCAATAACATTTTCTTAACACATTCGATTTGTGGCTTTTAAGCCTTATTGCCTCGAGCTCTGCCCGTTGTAGGCTGTCCACACACATTACATGGTTTAGATTGGTATTGGGCTCCATGACAAGGTCGTAGTATCACGGTTCCTTTCATGGGATGCCCCTTCAAGGATGTCAGACTTCCCTCTGACGACTTGTGTTTAAACTTGGTGTTAATTTCAGCCTTTGTGTTTCTGTCACGTATCTTGTTCAACCATTGTTGACCCAAACACCCTTTTAAGGATAACTCCTGGGTGTTATTAGGTTATGCCTTTTCATCTGGCTTGCACTCATTGGTATGTTTAATTTCTACTTCGCCCCGCGTTCTTTGCTGGGTTGAATATTATCCTTAATGAGATTGATATCTCTAGTGATCATCTCGGGAGTCTCATCCCGATCATTGCACATTAACATATCCATAGTAGGTATCTGCCTCACCATATATAGGCTGGGTACTTACTCCAGCTATTGTGTTCATCCATCCAGATCCTTAAGACATATGCGATGTCTTTACTTACTAGTCAGTGCACTTCACACTTCTAGATTCTTAAACATTTCCTCGCAATAACTCACTAATCCCTTTAGTCCTCTTAACTTAACTGGGTTCCTTTACTTCAACCATTCGATGGTAGTTTATTACTCTTGTCTGACTTTTACTTCGGACCGTAGTATGGAGTCGACTACTTCCCGTGTTCCAGACTCCACTCATATACATATGTGGGGTACCCTACTGATACATTGCTACTTGCCCGACTACCCCATAAGAAGGTTTGTCAGGCCCACAAGCTCCTATCGGAGTGCGGTCGTCCCACATTACTGTTGGTACACTCGTAGTGTCCGTCACACGCCTAGGTGAAGTATTCTATTGTTAACTCCTCTTATATTATCCTATGATAATATGCTTTCCGTGCTTCCCGAACTTAATCCAGGGAAGGTTTATCCACTGTTGTATTGTTATGAACTCAATCCATTCCTCGGTTTGCTACCCTTGGGTCTACCGGTTTCCATCCGGTTATTTAAACGTAACTGGGTATGACTTACCTATCATGTGCCACTGAGGCCCGTGTAGGTCTTCTGGTCTGGTTTTAAAAGAGAAGAATTAAAATAGATTGGGTTTGAAAGAAGATTTGGTTTTTGAAAAAGGTTTTGAAAATGAATTTAAGTTTGAAAGAAAATTTTTGTGGTTTCACAACATTCTCTCGCCTTAACCAAGTCTAGCTTCTTGCTGACTGGTGTATTTCCAATTACAGAGGTCAGGCTGCTAAGCCTTTCCACAGTTATGATGATCTCACTTTACTTCATGGTACTTTACTAAGTACTTTATAGTTGCTAATAATTTGCCGCCAGCCTTGTTGTAGCAGCACTTGCCTTGGCAAGTGCGCCATGCTGACTGGCTACTGGTTCAATACACATCGGTTGCGGCACTGCTTTGACCTGCTCTAACATCCGTGGCCTCGCTGGCCCTTGCTTGATCTTACCGTCTTAACAACAATTCCTTGGGTAGTTCTCTCTGTCTTCACATGATAACCATTAACTAGGGTGTTTCCCATTCTGGGAGACCCCCTTTTTGCTTAGTATTGTATCCTCCTCGTACTACGTCATAGTTCTTTGCTCGGTTGGGGTACCATTGGTGTGTTAGTCAACATTGTAGTCCCGTAGACACTCGTCTCGGGTTCCACTACTTCACTTCTCCACTGTTGCACGGTTAGTGCTTGCAAGCTGGTTGTCCTCGACTGCTTCGCATGTCGACCCAAGGCGCCGAAAATTCCATTCTCTTATGCATAAGATTCTTCACTTTTCGCTAACAAGAGCGGTTAATATTGTTCAAATGGAACCGTCTTCGGGGTTCACGCCCTTCGGAATCTGCCGTGTGACAGGTTCTCCGTACTTATAAGGATACTTAATAACAGCCTGATCGGGTATTCCCGGGTAAGAGAGGACTTTCATCTCTCTAGCGTTCTTTCCGAGTTATAAAATAGGGTTCGTGGAGGGCGGGATGGATATCGTAGGTATCCAGTACACACTGGTATTTCCTAACTAGCGTACGTCTCACGCTACGACTCACCCCTTAACCCAAAGTACTAAACTCTTAACTCGGTACTTCCTAAGCTCGGTAATTCAGTCATCAGAGCGATACTTCGCTCTGATACCACTTTTTGTAACACCCCAACTCCGAACAACACACTTAACAACACTTGCAGCGGAAATCATAACTCACAACATAACTTAACTCCTTGGTGTTACACGCCGTTAGCCACCCACGTGACTAACAAGGCTAACATACATACATCGTACCGGTCTGATGGACTAAACTCCCGAGCAGCTACACATTAATCCTGTTCCATGTTCAACATTCATTATACACTTACGTTACTACTGTACCGAGTAATTACCAACTAATGCCGATACAATTTCGGTCTTACTACACCTACAGCACATCCACAATTTTCATGACTACCCACATAAAATCAACTACCCCGTCCTACTCTCGAACGGCCTCCAGTTCCTTGTACCTGAAACAGGAAAGAGAAGAAAGGGTGGCCCCCCAGGGGCTCAGCACCTTTGCTGGTATGGTAATCCCGCAGCCCGCATGCTACCGGGCCACGCACAACTAATTGTCGTCTTAGCATGTGATTGATTTTATTTAAACATACACAACTACACACATACTTCATGCTTAAAAGCAAACATCCATTAGTAGGACACAAACACAGGATTAGCACTCACAACATAACCATACACTTCACTTGATAACATACACACAACTTAGTTCCATTCTTCTTAGAGAACAATAACTTTACTTAGGGAGTGCCGGGGGGATAGAAGCCCGAGCACAACATACATACATTTTCTTTGCTTAGGTGTGGCGGCCTCATATAGGACCGATCACACCTTACACAATTCCCCCTAGCTCCAATAATGATGAGGTAGGTAAGCCTTGGTTAAGCTTGTGGGTGGTTGTAATTCAAGGAGGAAAAAAAACAACCGTAACATAATAAAGAGGGAGTCGAAGCGAACTTAGGCATCAACACCCTACCAACATTACACATAATTTCCCTCCTAGCCCGATGTGGAGGTCGGGTAGGTAAGCTTTGGCTAAGCTAGTGGGAGGTCGAACATCCAAGAAGGATAAACAACCCTAACATAACAGAGTGGGAGTTAATTCACATATATACATCAACTCCCAAACAACACGCGCGACCGGAACAACCGGATTCCTCACCATACATAACATATACTTATTAGTTAGAGGTTCCTTTATGGAAATTATCACATACATACATCACATTGTGTTACTAACTTGGTTAGACACATCAGGGAAAATCACATCCCATTTCAACAACACGGATAACAGTATCCAATAACAACAACATACTGAACAAGTCACATACATCACACAAAGTCACAACATACACTAACGCACGGATAGCCGTAGTTAGAACGTTCCCGTGGGTTGGGACGTTTATTCCGAATACCGATCTCTTTTGTGAACCTAAGGTCGGTTAACTATTATTTAACACATAATTAAGGTTAAGCGGTATCGGAATTAATTACGCCACAATAATGATTACTATAAACTCATTTCATGCTTTATCTTGCAAGGTGGCAAACACACAGAAAAACACATTGGCATACAAGCCGGTGTAATCCGGTAGGACACAGGTTGCAAGAAAACCATACCTGTCACCGAAGGTGCGTTCTAATGTGCCATCACATGTTCCTTGAAAATCTTTGAACAACTGGTAACATTATAACTATCTCCATTAACATCGGGGCAATATAACTATTTAACGACTAATGCGCCCATGGTTAACCCCGTTAAGTAGTTTTATAACTCCACATTTTTAACTTGTTTACTTTCACATTTTTATTACAACTCTTCACCACTCAATGGTCATTATTACTCACTTAACATATCCTTAACAACCTTATAACATCATCACTTATAAATCCCCATCATTGGACATCATTTCCTAACCTGAAACATGGTTTTTGGTCAAAATTACCCTGTGTCCGAACTTGTGTCCGGACATCCAAGGTCGGACACAAGTCGAAGCAAATTCTGGGAAAAATTTCAAAGCGTTCGAACTTGTATCCGGACATCTAAGGTCGGACACAAGTCGAACAAAAATCTGAAAAAAAAATTTCGACACGTCCGAACTTGTGTCCGGACATCTAAGGTCGGACACAAGTCGAAACGAAAAAAAACCGGGGAAAACATTCAACGCGTCCGAACTTGTGTCCGGACATCTAAGGTCGGACACAAGTCGAACGAAATTCTGGGAAAAATTTCTTTCAAGCGTCCGGACTTCGAAGGTCGGACAGAAGTCCGACACAAACTCAAACTCTGAAAAATTTTAACGCGACGGGGCATGTCCGAACTTCCAAGTCCGGACGGAAGTTCGGACGTACCTAAAAATTCAGCTAACAGGGGCAAATTTCTACCTATATTTACACTTCCAAAAATCCATACTCACTCCTTGTTTCACAAGTGACAAACACCTATTCTTTTCCTTGAAATCCCAAGTCACCAAGCACCATTATGCTATAGGTTTTGCACTCTCTTATCTTCATTATTCATCCACCATTTTCAAGGCCAACACTCCTCTCTATTTAACATCAAACATCCCATTTGAATACCTAAGCTCTCTCATCCATAAAGCCATCCTCAACACTCATTTTCCCTTAAAATTTTGCCATAGCCTCCCCATAAACCTTATACATCCATTTCATCAATCCTCATCCTTTTCATCCCTAATCTAGCCACACCCTTTCAAGGGTCCTACCAGCACATACAAATCCTCAAATTCCATTAATAACAACATAATCACCATAATCTCCATATCCACAATATCAATCACAAACTCAAAACATTTGGCTCTTAAGGCCCTCAACTCTACTATTAATTCACAAATCTCTCCAAAATCAATTAAACACATTTTCAACATGAATTTAAATCCTTAACTTGGGTTCATTAATTTGTTTACCCATCCCAAACACTTAAACAATTTAGAACAAGGTTCAAGGTAGTTTTCTTACCTTAATTTCACAAGTCTCCTTAATTCACCTCTTGCTCCTCATCTTCTCCAAAATCGGTTAAGAGGGCATGGAGTTTCCAAACTCCATCCCAACATCCAAGAACACAAAAACATACTCCATTAATTACCTAAACCCTTATAAAATCTCAATTCAATCAAAGGGTTTAGAATACAAGTTAGGGTTTACCTTTTTGAAGCTTTTAAGGGGGATTCTCACCCTTGAATCAAGAAGGGAATTACTCCACCATTGGAGGGTCAATTTGAAGCTCAAGAACAAGGTATTAAAATGGTGAAAAATTCGATTACACCAAGAGATGAAGGAGGAATGACTTTTTCTTGGAAACTTTTACCTTAGAAGGAAGAGGAGACTCAAAGCTTCACATTGGTGCCATTTTCTCTTCAAATGGGGAAAACCCATGGAGGTCAACTTCATCCTTTTGGAATTTCGAAAAGAGAGGATGATAGAGGAAGATGAGAGGAAGAAGAATATGTGATTTATTTTTGATTTGGAGCTCAAATGGAGCTTGGGCATGGCATTGAAGTTGGAGTAGCCATTGGATAAAGGGGGGAAAAATCGGTGGCTTTAGGAAGGAGAGGGAGCCGGCTGGGAAGAAAGAGAGAGAGGAAAGAGACAAGGAAGGAGAGAAATGAGAGGAGAGAGAGGGAGAGAGGGGTATAAGTGGTCCCTCATTTTTTTTTGCTTTTTGACTTAATTAATTAGTTAACTAGTCTTTTGTGAGTGGGCTGTCTACATTAATAAAACCGGCCCACTACTGTAAACACGCTGGAGCATTTTTCGTCTTTTAACAGAAAACGCTCGTTTATTTACCCGGTTTAGCACTATTCACTAACCGGGACCGTTTTCCGGAATTTTCTCATTCCTTTACTTTTAACGGTTATTAAACTCCCATTAATGTTTAATTACAGTTACAAAATCAACTATTATTTATACGGGTTCATTTAACTGTTTAAAGCCACGTTTTCGGGTTTCTCGAAAAACGCGCTTTGAGACGCCGTTAGCGTTTTAACGCATTGTTTGGATCCGTTTCTTCCGGAATTTTTCCCACATGTTCTTAATGTGTAATTAAGGTATAAAAATGTATTTATAACCCTAATGAAGGTTATGTACCCCCTAGAATAATTAAATAATTAAATACGCGTTTTCACGTTTTGTGACTTTTACGCATTTTCTTTTTCTTTTTGGTTTTCCTTTCTTCACCAATGATCTTAAGGACTTAATTAGCCTTAGAAAATTATAATTACACAATTAATTAACATGTTAAGGTTTGGGGTATTTCAATCTCAAATCCCAAATCGTAAACCTAAAACAAGGTCAAGACTCTATTACAGATTATTTTATGAAATCGCACGAGATTTGGGCTCAGTACGAGATGGCGCGCCCAATTGATAGTTGCTCCTGCTGTTCTTCTTGCAAATCAACCGAGAACCAGAAGAAATTAAGAGAGGAAGAGGAAACTATACACTTTCTGATGGGTTTAAACAAAACCTATACCCACTTACGTGCGCAGATACTTGCAATGAGTCAGATTCCCACTTTACAGGAAATTTTTTCCCTAATAATTCAAGATGAGCAGACAAGGGAAAATACCGACTCAAGAGAAGATTTGGAGCAGCAATCCGTCGCTTTAGCCGTCAAAGGAGGACCCAACTATACTTTCGGGAAACAGAAGCAAAACAACGCTGGGTTTAGTTTCAAGATCCAAGGAAGAAGAAATCAAGCTAATCCTACCACTGGTGTCAAGAAAGACCCGATCAAATGCTCAAACTGTGGAAAATTAGGGCACAGTCAAGATGGGTGCTGGTGGTTAGTCGGTTTCCCCACCGACACCGCAAGGAAGAAGCCGGAGGCAAAGATCGGTTTTGTCGTTACAGACACCGGCGCAGGCGGTGAAGAAATCCAAGATTCGCCTGTTCGTGGACTCGCCCCTGACCAACTGCAGCAACTGGTTGCTTATCTCCAACAACAGAAGGACACCGGCGCCACTGCGAATCAAACCAAGTTCGGGGATTTCACAGGTAATTTCATAACTTACCCTAACTGTTTTCCATGTTTTAACTCAAATGGCAAATCTATGACGAATGAATTAGAATGTTTGTGGATCTTGGACTCCGGTGCAACTGAGCACGTGAGTGGAAACCAAAAATTGCTGTCTGAATGTTTCAATTTGGAAATCCAGAAACATATCATGCTTCCTGATGGTAATAAGAGATGCGTAACCTCTATTGGAATATTGTCAATTGATGGGAAAACTTGTCTGCGAAATATTCTGTTTGTTCCATCTTTCCAGTTTAATGTGATATCTGTATCTAGATTAATTTCAGATTTGAGAGTGACGATTACATTTCATAAAAAACATTGTATCATGCAGGACTCTAGAAGGGGTATATCTATTCAGATTGCAAGAGAAACTAATGGGCTTTATGTTGTAAATCTGAGTAATCTGTATGATTTTGTGCTGAATATAAGTGATGATTCTGTGTGTTTGAATCATGATGTGTCTGATGTGCAACTCTCAAGAGTTGATTCTTCCAATGATTATCTTTTATGGCATCACAGGCTAGGTCATATGTCATTAGGAAAAATGAAAAAGATAATACGTATTAATATACCTAGACACCTAGAAAATCACTTACCATGCACCATCTGTTATAAGGCCAAAGCGAAGCGATTAAAATTCCCCATATCTGAGATTAAAACAACAGACCCCTTTGATCTCCTACATGTAGATGTTTGTGGTCCTATGAGGACACAAACTTTAGGTGGCCATAAATACTTTCTCACTCTCGTTGACGACTTCACTAGAGGAACATGGATCACTCTTCTAAGGTTCAAATCCGAGGCCATGGAACATATAAAAACATTCATTAATTTAGTCGAAACACAAATGAATAAACGCATCAAGATCATTCGAAGTGACAATGCCCGGGAGCTAGGAAAATCACAAGAAGGAGCAGAGTTCTTTGCCAAAAAGGGCATCGTTCACCAAACGAGTTGTTCTCACATCCCCCAACAGAACGGGGTTGTTGAACGAAAACAAGGCCACATCATGAACGTTGCAAGGGCTCTCCTCTTCCAGTCCGGGCTAAGTGATCAATATTGGAACCTCTGTGTAGAGCATGTTGTTTATTTGATAAACATAATGCCAAACAAACCCATCAACAACCTAACCCCCTTCGAAAAACTCTACGGAAGGAACCCAAATTCAATGAGATCAAGAGTTTTGGTTGCCTTTGTTACATGACCAATGTAAACCCAAGCAAAGGAAAACTAGATCCAAGAGCTTCAGTTGGTATATATGTCGGCAATCCCAACAACACAAAAGGTTATAGGGTCCTAACATTAAAAGAGAACAATTTAAAGATAACACGAGACATTACCTTCTTCGAGAACATCTACCCCTTGAGAAACAAGGACTGGATCGAAGCTTTAGAAAAGAACCAAGATAGCTTAGATATTTTCTCTCCCCCTTCTAACCAAATTGTGGAAGATGATTCTTGTACGTCTCAGCCTTCTGAGGTAAGAGAAGAATCCAATCCCACTATCCAAGAGGAACCTATCACCATTGAAAGTCACCACACAGAACCCACAGACCTTAGGAGATCCACTCGAGAGCACAGGATTCCTCAAAGATACAATGACTATATCCTTTCTTCAGGAGTGACCGAAGCAGATCCATTCTCTCTCATTCTTGCACAAAGACTTGAAAACACAAGTCCTTCCAACTCACACAACAACCTAAATACCCTCACCGACCACATACCCAGTGCCACCATCCTATCTTGCTCTTTGCAACCCAATGCTAATAAACTCTTAGCCAATCTCCACAACCTCAAGGAACCCACCAATTACAAAACAGCTAGTAAAGACCCTAGGTGGGTCAAAGCCATGGCTACTGAATTCGAAGCCTTACGGGAAAACAAAACCTGGACAATCGTCGACTTACCCAAAGGCAAACGTCCCATTAGTTGTAAATGGGTCTACAAAATAAAGCTAAAAGCCAACGGGGACATAGAGCGGTTTAAGGCCAAATTAGTGGTCCGAGGGTTTACACAAAAACAAGGTCTTGACTACGAGGAGACTTTTTCTCCCGTGGTCTAGATAACCACCGTTAGGGCCCTCGTAATTATAGCCATCAAAAATGGTTGGATTCTTGATCAACTAGACGTCAACAACGCTTTTTTGCATGGTGATCTTCATGAAGACGTCTACATGACCATACCAGAAGGGATAAGAGTCAATGGTGACAACAAGGTATGCAAGCTTCATAAGTCCCTTTACGGTTTAAAACAAGCTTCTCGACAGTGGTATGAGAGGCTTGCCAAATTCCTAAAGGATCTGGGATACGACCACTCTCAAAACGACTACTCCTTGTTCGTTAAGAAGAGAAAGAGTAACATCACCCTGTTAGGAATCTATGTGGATGATATCTTGGTTGTGGGGAATGACCACAAGGAAGTCAAGACCTTGAAGCAAAAGCTTAACAAGGAGTTCAAAATAAAGGATCTAGGGAGATTAAACTACTTCCTAGGGATAGAATTCCTAGAAACGAATGACGGTATGATCATGACTCAACAACAATACGTCAATCAAATTCTCCATGACTTTGATGCCCAAAACATTAAACCCTCCGTCTCTCCTCTTCCTTTTAATCAAAAGCTCTATGAGGACACCGGTTCCAAGCTAGAGAATCCAAACATATAGATGCCTTGTGGGGAAGCTGAATTTCCTCACCAACACGAGGCCTGACATATGCTATGCGGTCCAATTCTTAAGCCAATTTCTTCACAGCCCCACTTCAGCCCACCTAAAGGCAGCCTATCATACTCTATCTTATGTCAAAGGAACCTCAGGTTTTGGATTACTTTTTAACAAAGCTTCAACCCGCACCCTAGAGGCTTACTGTGACTCAGATTGGGCCTCTTGCCCAATTACAAGAAAATCCATTTCCGGATATTACATCCTCTTAGGTGGTTCTCCCTTAAGTTGGAAATCAAAGAAGCAGACCACCATAGCCCTATCTTCCGCTGGCAGAGTACAAGGCCATGCGACAAGTAACAGGGGAGTTAAGTTGGCTAAGCAGACTTTTAAACGAAATCGGAGTCAAGGATGTGAACCCCATACCATTAAAATGCGATAATTTGGCAGCTATACACATAGCTAGGAATCCCGTTTCTCATGAGCGGACAAAACATATCGAAATAGATTGCCATTTTGTTCGTGAAAAATTGCAGGCGGGTCTCATTCAAGTCAAATATGTCCCGAGCACACATCAATTGGCGGACATGATGACCAAACCCCTCACAGGTAAAAGTTATCATAATTCTTTTCATGCCATGGGCTTACAAAATCCCGAGAAGGGGTAGTGTTTTCTTCTGTTTTATTTGCAGGTAAACGCACAGCTCTACCAACAAAAGGTGGTACCTCGGCTTCCGCTTACAGGAACGAAGTACAAACCTATGCTACATAACAAGTACAACAAAGAGTTCA
This sequence comes from Limonium bicolor, assembly GCA_023374045.1. NCBI lineage: Eukaryota > Viridiplantae > Streptophyta > Magnoliopsida > Caryophyllales > Plumbaginaceae > Limonium > Limonium bicolor. Next base: position 23,181,729 of record CM041779.1, on the reverse strand, counting down.
CCTTTTGCTTGGATGTCACAAAACGATGCACTCTTTGAGGGGGGGGGAGGGTATTAGACTTGTATCTAGGTTTTATACTCTGTACGTTTGTAGTTTGTAATGTAGGTTTATTACTTGTATTTTATTACCGGTCCACTGCTCCTTATGTTGACCGCGTTTTCTAGTATAAGTACTAGACCGATACTTAATTCTGTCATTCATTCAGAGATACATATTCACTCTGTATTAGAGGGCTTTTCCCCTCTTCCACATAAATCAATAATATCATCACCCTTGCTAATTCGCAAGGTTTTCTCAGAGATTCACAATGGTAAGGGGAAATATATTGATGATCCCTCCTCTTCCTACTATCGAACAAGCCTTTTCTCTCTTGATTCAGTAAGAACGTTAAAAAAACCTTACTAAAACATCGAGCTCCGATAATGAGAGTTCACTCTCTTTTTTGTGAATCAAGAAATGAAACCCTTTATGCGAAGCCAATCAAATGGGAATAGACGTGGAAACATCCAATACACCTATTGTCACAAGGCCGGGCACACGCACACTAGAGAAAAGTGTTTTTAGAAGCATGGTTTCCCTCCAAGATGGAGAGTGAATAAAGACATAGGACCCCAAGCCAACTATTGCATCGAACAGAAAGAGGAAATCCCAAAGGACCCATTTGGTAGCGTGTTGACAAGTGAACAAGTGAATCAGTTGTTGAATTACATTAATAAGCTGCAGGCAAGCAGCAAGGAGCCACAAAACTCTGAGTTTAACAGCGGGTTTGTTGGTGAAGATTTATATCCCTTTGAACCTTGCAATACTCATTCCGTCTTTAATGTATCGAATAAAGTTGATCATTGTGCTAGAGATTGGATAATTTGTAACGGTGCCTCTGACCACATGTGAGGTCAGTTATCTATGTTTGATGAATATGCTATTCTATTAGAATAGTTTGTGCATGTAAACAGAAACGTAAAGTTGTAACTTTTATTGATTCATTGATCAGATTGATTCAATAACAATCGCTACCTCAGTTATACATATATAGCGGACCAATTCATATATTCTAGCTAACTGATTGTAAAGTATTAAAGATAAAGGAATAAAAGATTATACAAGGTTTGTTAAGATTTTCTATCTACGAAATCCTTGTATTTGCTCCTGAGAATCTTCATTATAATCTTTATTATCCCAATACCCCCCGCAAGCCGCAGGTAAGCAAGATTACCAAGGCTTGGAGGGATACTTTCATGCATGCCCATACGTTGTATCTGCTCCTTGTATCGCGTGCCGGGCAGCGCCTTAGTCATCATATCTGCTAACTGCGAAGAAGTATGTGTATAGATGACATCAACAAGGCCTTGCTGAACTTTTTCCCGTACAAAATGACAATCGATTTCAATGTGTTTCATCCTCTCATGAAACACAGGGTTTCTTGCTATATATATAGCAGACTGATTGTCACACTTAACGGGTATTGGTGCTATATTTTTCACGCCGAGCTCACTCAGAAGACAAGTCAACCTGGTCAATTCTGCAGTAACACGACGCAAAGATTGATATTCTACTTCTGCACTAGAAAGAGATACAGAGCCTTGCTTCCATGTGCGTCTCAGTAGGATTCTGCATGAACTGACTAAGGTATTGAACTGTGAAATTGATATCAGGCCGTGTGTTAGACAAATAGTTGAGATTGCCAACAAGACGCCGATAAACAGTAGGATCATGCAAAGGCAAACCGTCATCAGCTAATACATGTTTGCCGACCACCATAGGACCTTGAGTAACCTTGCGAGATTCACATCCATACTCCGTTAAAAGATCGAAGCAAAATTTCCGTTGGGACAAAATATACCCATGTGTCATGCGAATGAACTCGATCCCTAAGAAATAATGCAAGGTACCCAAGTCTTTAATCCGAAAATTCACATCCAAAGCCTTTTTAATATCATTGATCTCGTCTTGGTTACCACCTACCACTAAGATGTCATCCACATAAACAGCCAGGAAAATTCGACCATTGCCAGAATCTCTGTAAAATAAAGAATAATCATTCTTTGACTGCAAAAAATTAAGATTTCACAAGAAAGTAGCTAGTTTGGAAAACCACTGGCGAGAGGCCTGCTTGAGACCATACAAAGATTTTTTGAGCAAGCAGGCTTTGTTTCGTCCATCCACATCAAAACCATGTGGTACTCTCATATACACCTCCTCATCAAGATCACCGTGAAGAAATGCATTATTCACATCAAGTTGGTTGATAATCCATCCTTTGTTAAGAGCGACAACAATGAGTGCGCGTATTATAGTCAGCTTAACAACCGGTGAAAAAGTCTCATTATAATCCAGCCCGTGGCGCTGTGTGAAACCCTTCGCCACTAACCTCGCTTTATATCTTTCCAATGTACCATCCGACTTGAGCTTAACTTTGTACACCCACTTACAACCAATAACCTTCTTACCCTTAGGTAGGGTAACAACATCCCACGTGTCATTCTGTTTAAGGGCTCGCAACTCCTCACTCATTGCCTTATTCCAATGCTCATGTTGGGCAGCCTCTTGATAGGTCGTGGGCTCAGTCATATCACCCATGGGAACAGCTATATTTAGGACAAAAACGTTGTACAAGCACGGGGTGTGAGATTGGTAAGACTATCATAACCAACAAGCAAACTGTCACGTGCACTGTCACCCTTATAAACCCGCTCATCCAGCACATCCTGAAACGTAGTAGTACAAACATAGTCGTTAAGGTAACTAGGTTTGTGACTTTCTCGGCTAGAACGTCTGGCAGGGGCATTTTGCTCGACCAAAGGAGGCTCAACAACCGATTAGAGTGGTGCCACTCGTGTATCTTCATCAAAAAAAGCATAAGGTACATCAATTGATGGTGAATTCATGCGAGGCAAATCAACGGCATCACTCTCTGAGTTTGCTGTAAAAGGAAAAACATGCTTGTGAAATTTGACATCTTTGCAAACCTCCACTGTGCGGGTATGAATACTCAAAACTTTATGTCCTTTTCTCCTTGGGTCTTCACCGAGATAAATACACGATTTGCCCCATGGACTAAACTTTCCTCCATGCCCGTTCACAATGGTCTTATAACATAAGCACCCAAAAGGTTGAATATCAGCATATGTCATCGTGTGACCGTACAGACTCTCAAACGGTGTTTTACCCTGCAAAGCCTTGGTGGGAAGTCTGTTAATTAAATAAGCCGCATGAAGAATACATTCACCCCAATAAGAAAGAGGAACATTAGACTGGAAGTATAACGTTCTCGCTGTCTCAAGTAAGTACTTATGCTTGCGTTCTACCACAACATTTTGTTGCGGTGTATAAGCACAAGTAGTATGGTGAATTATACCTTCTTTGGCAAAAAACTGCTGACCATCGTTAGAACTATACCGAGTTCTTTGGCATTATCTGTTCGAATGACTTTGATCTGTGTTTCAAACTGTCTTTCAACCATCTTAATGAAGTGTACAAGTACGTCCCATCCCGCACTTTTCTACTTTTTAAGTTGAACCCAGGTGGTTCTAGTGAAGTCATCAACAAAACAAACAAATTATTTATAACCATTATAAGTATCCACCTTGAACGGACCCCAAATATCAACATGAATCATCTCAAATGCCCTTTTGGTTTTGATGAACGAGCTGGTAAAAGGCAACCGTTGAGCTCTACTTTTGTAGTAGACATCACAAAAAAAATCGACCGGAATTTCAGAATACTTTATTAAGTGCATGGAAACGAGTTTTTTAAACGGTACATGTCCAAGCGCAACATGTAAATCTACTGCTTTAGAATAAGAAATAGATGACGGGCTTTTATTTAGAAGATCGTCGGAAACCGACTGGCCCAGGCCCAAAGTGATCTGCCCAAATCTCGTCTGATCCATCTGTCGCTGGCCCACCGTTCCCTTGATCTGCAAACACCCGAGATGGACTTCAGCCTGCAAAGGGTCCAACACGTATAGTCCATGCAAGCCTCGCCCAATTCGATCAGTCCGTCCTGTAGAAGGGACCTATACAAACACAACATCTTCATCAAAAACAAGGGAACAATGGAGATCGCGAGCCAATTTCTTCACCGACACCAAGTTAAACATGAAATCGGGGACGTAAAGTACGCCGGTCAACCAGAACTGCTTCCTCAATCTCACATCGCTGACGAATTGAACGATCTGCTGTCGACCGTCAGGTAAGATCACGGTTTTCCCATCTCGGAATCGTCGCCAATTTGTGAAACCTGCTTTATTTCCTGACATATGGTATGTGGCTCCCGAATCCACAATCCACTGTCCTTCAAAAGAATCTTGTGAGCTCAAAAACAACAGTTTAGCACAATAAGAACCATTACCTGAGAAATTGCAATGGGATGGCTCCTCTGGTTTGGTTCCTGTGCTAGCACTGCGTATCATTTCTGCAATTTGTTGAATCTGTCTAGGCGTGAGACCACTATCTGTGTGCAACTGCGCTTCATTACTGTTATCAGTCCCAATTTGCTCTTCTTTCTTCACAATGCTGGCATAACCCTTTTTCCTTCTCGCGAGAACATTCTCTCGCCCGTGGAGGAAAAAACAGTCGTGCTCTGTGTGACCAACCTTTTTACAGTGGGTGCACTTTTACTTCTGATAACAGTTTTCAGTACTATGACCAGGTTTTTTACAGTTGACACATTGTATTTTTCTGCGATCTGTTTCAACCCTGTTGTTAGGGTTTTTTGTGCTATCCACGGTTGAAGTTCTATGACTGTAAAAGGACATTGAATCTTCTTTTACCAGTTTACCACCTCTCTGCTCTTCTTCCTATATAACCAGAGCAAATGCTTTCTCCAATTCTGGTGGTTCTTGCATTGCCAAAATATTACCGCGGATAGAAAGGTTGTCACGATTCAATCCCAGTAAGAAATGCACTAATTTATCTTCATCCAGTGCCTTCTTTATTGCTTTGTTAACACCACATGTACATCCACTGCAAGAACATTTCTGTGGCGGTCGAGCTTGTTCTAACTCTCCCCAGACTCTTTTAAGCTTATTAAAATAATCTGCTACTGATGAATCTTCTTGTTTAATGTCTCCGAGGTCACGTTTGAGAGAATGAATCACAGCTAAGTTGCTGTGCTCATACCTTCGACAGAGAGAATTCCAAATCTCAACCGGATCATCACAATATGCACACACTCAAGTATATCAGCAGAAAGTGTGTTTTTGAGCCATGAAACAACAAAAGAATTCGACCTCTCCCAAGCAGAAAACCTCAAGGTATCACTTTCATCCGGTTTTTTTATTTTTCCAACAACAAAACCATACTTATTTTTGGATTTTAAAGCTGTTGTCATATCGAATTTCCAGCCAAGGAAACTGACTCCAGTGAACTTTGGAACAAGAATCAAACCTGGATTTTCAGTAGCATGTACATATATGGGGTCGTTCACATCAATGAAGTTGTTCGATGGAGAAGCCAGATCCTTTGTCGCGCCCTTCTTTCCATTGTCATCCGCCATTGATGATGAGAAAAATTTATGCCCAAAACACCTTTATTTTGACTGTGCTCTAGAAATTGGTTCAATTATCCTAGTCTCGGTATTTAATAAAAACAGCAAATAGGGGGTTTAGCCGGAGGCAAGCTTGATTGTTTAGGATCAGTGCAAAAATAATAAATACAGTAAAATAAGGTGAATTAATTGATATGGATGGAAAAAGGTATCCTAGGATAGTGGGGGAATTGCCTAAATTACTTAAACAAATTTATAACCATGTCCCAATTATTTATTGTCTATTAGAGTTAATAATGGTAAGTTACGAACTCTTAATAATAGCCTCAGTATTTTCCTACTCAATCCGGAGTGTAAATACCAAGGTTTATTCCTTTGTGGTACTATTGACTATCTCAAAATCATATGTTGATAGTTACCATAAAAATGCAGAAGTTTGTCGCGTAAAGTATTTAACAATATTTATTGAAACAAATAAAAGCAAGTATAATAAATGAGACAGGTGATAAATATTTATTTAAGCAACATTAGGGTCAAACCCCATCCTAGGATCCAAATAAAAATTACTCAGCCATTGACAGAAATAAAAACAGAGTAAAGATAGACATTAAAACAGAGTAAAGTTTTAGTAAAGAAAGAACTCTATTTTTGGGGAGAGTTGTTTCGCTTCCGGGCTTGTCTCCGTGATTATGTCAACCTCAAAACGATGATAAATAGGTAGAACGAAGAAAAATGAACAAACAGGCACAAGTTGATCCTGTCCGGGTAGGGGCTACGCGGACACAAATCCGGACAACACCTGTCCGGGTAGGGTCTACGCGAACACAAATCCGGACACGGCCTCGTTTTGTGCAGATCGTCTTCTTCGTCTGGTTTTCTGGAAAATGGAAGAGTTAGGCTTATTTGGTGATGGAAAATGATAGAAATGAAGTGGAGATGTGTGGTATATGGATGGAGAATGAAATTTGGATGGAGGGAGAGTGAATTTTGATGAGCCTTGTGTGATCAGATGATGGGAATTGATGAAGAATGAGCGTGGGTGTTATAGGAGAAAAGGAGGGGAAGAGGACAAAGTTTATTGCAGGTGTGGGTGAAGAAAATAAGGGATGCGGCGCCTGATATGTTTGATGTAGCAGATAGATATGTTTGTAGGCGCCGTAATTGAAGAAAAACAGCGAAGGCAGTGCAGATCTATCAGTCGCGTGATTTCTGGATTCGGCGTAGTCATTTACACGTGTCCGGATTTGTGTCCGGATAGGGCCCATCCGGACGTGTCATGTCCGAGTTTGTGTCCGCGTAAGGACACAAATGTCCTGGCGAGAGTTTGTACGTGTCCGAGTTTGTGTCCGCGTAAGGACACAAATGTCCTGGCGAGAGTTTGTACGTGTCCGAGTTTGTGTCCGGATTTGGCCCATCCGGACGTGAGACATCCGAGTTTCTGTCCGCGTAAGGACATAGATGTACTTTAGAGTTGTCCGGGTAGGGGCTACGCGGACACAAATCCGGACAAAACCTGTCCGGGTAGGGTCTACGCGGACACAAATCCAGACACATGTATTTTGTCTCATCTTGTTCTACAAACTTCGACAGGCTCCAGATTCTTCGTTTGAGCTCCGTTTTTAGATCCGTTTGCGCCTATGCGTTCGTATCTTCGTCTACTTTGCTCCTAGCTTGGTTTTCCTCATGTTTAACTAATAAATCTGTAATATAACCAATAAAACCTAAACTAGAGGAAAACTATCCAAAGTGGAGAAATGAGCAAGAAAAGTGCTAATATAACATATGAAATACACCGATAAATCATGCTCATTTGGACACTTATCAATAGGTTGTCCCAATACGAGACATACAATATGTGGGCATTTCATTCAACTTGGAGGCATTCTACTCTCCTAGAGGTCTAAGAAGCAGACTTCAGTTGCTCTCTCCTCAACTGAAGCGAAGTATCGAGCGATGTGGAGTGTGACTGCAGAACTTAACTAGATTACAAGTTTGCTGCACAAGCTGGGAATAGACAATATTCCAAATCCAGTCAAGTTTGATAATCTGCAGCAATATAAATTGCTACAAATCCTGTCCTACACTAAAGAATGATGCATATAAACCTAAACGTTCATTTTGTGCGACAAAAGTTACAAGAAGGGATGATAATTGTGGAATTTGTCCCCTCCAAGGAACAGTTGGCATACTTACTAAGGCTTTACACATAAGATCTTATCCAATACAAGTCAGACAAATGGGTTTGAAACTCTAATGAAAGGTGGTTACAGTCCTTGGTAGTGTCAAACCTTACAAAGGGTTTGTTAGGATCAATTATATATTTATATCTAAGTATATGTATGTTATAGTTAGTTTGATGGTTGGGAACTAGTAGTGTTTTCCTGTTTTGTCCTTTTACAGTTAGTTAGAGGGGCAAGACGGTCAATTTCCTTCTTTGTCCTTTTACAGTTAGTTAGAGGGGCAAGACGGTCAATTTCCTTCTATTGTCTTATATCTAGGGTTTGCTGGTTCTAAAAAAAAGAATGGTGGTGGTTGTTCTTTTCCATCCTATGGGCATAATGAAATCCTCTTTGTGATTCTCTATCCGATCTTCAAGAATTCTCCTACAGTTGTGAGAAATTTCTCAACGTGAGCTTGTATGCCGATGACTACACAATTGTCATTTCCTTCTGAAGTAAAACCTATGATATATTCAACTATGTGAACCACCAAAGCTAAATATATTCTAATTGTAATATTTATTTGACTAGTTTCTTTAGATAAAACAAAATTGACCTTTTGTAATTGCGTTTTTACCGTCTTATAACTAATGCAATGCACAACCGTATGTATAGTTATAATTCTCCGTTCATAGTAATAAAAAGAAGCGCATACAACGGAAATAAAATAATCAGAAACTTCAATCTTTTTTAAACAACGTTTCACTGTGCAATCAAAGATTAGTATGAGATGAATGGGATAAAAAAAAAAAAAGATTAGTATGAGATGATAAATTAAAGTGAATGGTTCCTCAAAGGAGAAAAAAAAGAACTAAAATGAATCGAACAAGTAACTTCGGTCGAAACAGAGTACAAGTTTTATCTGCGCAATAATAAAACATAAAGCCCAACTCCGGTCCTTCGTCTTTAGAGTTCACAGGTTGCGGGTTGGAGGAGCCCACTACATATCGTTTTCTTTCGAAAGGGGTCACCGCAAGCGTTAACTTCTTTTCCAAGACGGGATCGAGGCATAAAACTTTACCAATTCGAGAACCATAAACTTCCAGATGCTGCGTTGGTTAATCAGTCAGTATCACCACCACGAATCAGAGGTCCTCTATTGATCCGGTGCGATACGGTGCGGTGACTGAAGATGGGAATAATCAGTCGCAACTTCTACATCCTCATGGGGTTAGTGAACGGTATCTACATCGCTCAGAACTACAACATTCCCAATATCAAAGAGGTGTCGAGTTCAGCGATGGCGAAACTGAAGCACCTAGAGGAGAGTTATAGAAAGCCCGAGAAGAGACGATAATGAATATACCAAGTGACCTAATTTACCGATTTTGTTACTAGGGTTTCATTGATTATTATGGATCGAATCATTTGGCGCGGTGAAGGATTGTAATTTTTGCTGGTTCAAAAGTTGGCTTGTTTGGTTTCTACTTTATTTTTCTGGTTCAGTTCGATAATGACGATGTATATATTTGAGCGCAAGACAAGGGCTATTCTACGAGAGAAGCGCAGATATACTTCAAAATTATCTAATCGTTACAAAATTTTTGCCCCTTCTCTGCTTCACAATCTGGAACAAGTTCAAAATCTTCATGGGGACCGTTGGTGGCACATACATCGCCCAGAGCTGCGATCCAAAAGCACTTCGATGAGATTTAGAGAAACAGAGAGACGATGATAGTAGACATCGGGTTGGTGCCAATTTTACCCGTTTTGTTTCTAGGGTTTCATTGGTTGGGGATGGATTGAGTCAACTTGTGTCCCTCCTTAGTTATCATTGATTCTTTCAAAACTTGTGGGTATGGTTAGTTGGCTTGTTTTTACCCATTACAACAGCAGTCTAAGATTGTACAATCTCTAATTTTAGATAAAATTAGATTCTATTAGAGAACAAAAGGAAATATTAGTTGGTCAACGAATATGAGATTCAAATTTTTATGCAACCATTAAATTTTAGTTGGAAGTTGTTTTAGCTATTTATTTAGGTAATTGATTATTTATCGGGTAACCTTATGACTTTTGTAAAAGAAATTAATTATAATGATATCTAATGTGGTTTTTTATAAAATAAAATGTTTTATTTCTTAGTGACTATAAATTGTAAGGAAAATTAATTTAGGAACATGTCATAAGATGCCACTATATTTTTGGCTAATTCATGAAATACCACTAAAAAAAGAACGTCATAAAATGTCACTATATTTTTGTAAAAGCCAATGAAATGCCATTATGTAATTGACCAGACAAAAAAGATATAAAATACTTTTAAAGTTCACAATATGCTCTCGGTGTTAAAAATTCACTAAAATTCACAAGAAATTCAAAATACTATAAAAATATATTTAAAATATTATCAAAAATTATCAAAATAAAAAAATATATATTAAAATATCATAAAACATTGTAAAAGTAAATATTTCTTAGATTTTTTTCTAAATTATTTAGTACCATAAAAAGAATATAAAGTTTTAAACATATAATTTAACCTAATTTTCTACAAATTTAGACTAATATAATGTCATAATTTATACCAATTAATTATCATAATTTATACCAATTAATTACCATATTCTTTTTTATAATTTTTTGTAATTTTTTATAATATTGAAATATTTTCTTATAGTGTATCTATATTTTTATATTACTTTGAATTTTTTGTGAATTTTAGTGAATTTTTTAACATTTAGGGCATATTGTGAACTTTAAAAGTACTTTGTTAACCAGTAGGGATATTTTTATCTATTTTTCTTTTGGTCAATGATATAGTGACATTTCATAGACTTTTACAAAAATATAGTGATATTTCATGACTTTTTTTTTAGTGGTATTTCATGAATTAATCAAAAATATAGTTACATCTCATGAAATTTCCCAATTAAATATCAAAACAAAGCGAAAGAGAATGAGTACATTTGTGGCAAAGGTTGGTATTTACCAGCATTAGCTATCAAATTCTGAATTAATTTACCATCAAATAAGGTCAAGTGAAAAGGAAAAAATTTAGACTGAATTGTTACTACGAAAATTTGTTTCAATATTATGGATTAGTGGTTTCTTGTAACACTCTCGATGATGTGATGTTAGTCAGGGGTTGTGACCTGTTATCATGTTCATAGTCGGTTTGTGATAGACGTAGGAGTTATAATTAGGGATGGAGCCCGAATTAGAAATTGTGGGAGGTAAAGTCAGAATTATGAAAAGTTTAGGGTTTTTTATTAAATTTTCTAAAAAAAAATTTACACTATAATTTTGTATCTGTTCCACCTGACCCAAACCCGATCCATTGTCATCTTTAAAATAATTTACTTTGAATTAATAATTGAAAGTTTGGTATAAATTTGTAGAAAAATTGATATAAATTATTTGTTTAAAACATAATATTTTTAGTATTTAATAAATTTTAAAAAATGAAATACTTATTTGTTTTAATATTTTATGATTTTTTTTTTATTTTTTCAACTTTATATATTATTTTATATTTTTATTGTATTTTGATTTTTTTTTAATTTGTGTGAATTTTTTAGTTTAGAGTTATGAATTTTAAAAATATTTTATTAGTGAGTAATATCTTTTTTCATCTAGTCAATAATTATAATGACGTTTCATACATTTTTATAAAAATATACTCCCTCCGTCCTGAATTGACCGTCTTGTTTACTATTTGGATATGTCATTTGACTTCAATTTTTAACATATAAGATAAAATAATTTTTAAAATTTAAGTTTTGCATATGATTCTTTACATGTTAAACTATATATCACAAATTTTAGTTTTATAAAATTATTTTATCTTATATGCTTAATATTAAAGTGGAAAAAGTGCCATAAAACAAACAGGACAGTCAATTCAGGACGGGGGAGTAATGATATTTCAAACTCGGTTTTTCACACTTTTTTCATGCACGGCCGGTAAATAGTGTTGATTTTATTAGGAAAAATAAACACTGTTACAGTAAGTAAAAAAATGTTCCAGCCTTCCAGGTATTGATTTCTTCGGACGGGGGTCACTGCGAGCGTTAACTTCTTTTCCAAGACGAAATCGATCTACAAAATCCCAAAACCGAGATTCGAGATTTTCAAGAACCCTAAATCCCGCCTTCTTCATTCAGGCAGTATCCCAGCGCGAATGAGAGTTCCTTTGCTTAGGAGCCCTGACCTAACCTGGTTATAGTCAACTCGACGATCTAATACCCAACAACCTGCTCCGGTCCGGTCTGTTGCATTGAAGTCCGGTGCGGTGACCGAAGATGGGAATTATTAGGAGTAGCTTTCACTTGCTCGCGGGGACAGTGGCAGGCATCTACATCGCGCAGAACTACAATGTTCCCAATATTAATAAGCTCGCCAACACTGGGATCGCGATGGTGAAACACCTCGAGGAGAATTACAGGAAACCCAAGAAGAGAGACGATGATTAATACGGGAAAGCCAATAAGCTCGCCAACATTGGGGTGATGGTAATTTTACCGATTTTTGTTTCTAGGGTTTCATTATTGGGGATTGAATCATGTGGTTAGAGGGTTTTTTGTCTAGTTCGCGTTGCTTGAATTATGACTGTACGATTAGTTGGTTGGAATCTTCTTTGTGTTGGTCCAATTTGATGTATATGTTTGAGTATTAGACGAGGGGTTTCTTCTGAGAGAAGTGGATACTTGAAGATTATGTACTCGTTACTTGAATTGTTAACCTTCTTTTCTGCTACTACACTCTGATAATATCTGAATACAAAATTATTGGTTTCATATCTTCCTCTTGAACAGAAAAGCAGTTCTTCTACATCTTTGGTTGGGAACATCTTTGTCTAATTGCCTTTTTTTCTGGATGGCTGTGAGCAGTGGCATAAGTTCAGTGTTCTCAGGCCATACATGTTTCTTCACTATTCTATCTTCTTGATTAATGAAAGAGCAAACACAAAACCCGATCAATGTTGAAACAAGTCACTCCGTATCTAAAGCTCTAATCACCACTCTTCTAATGGTGTAAGCTTCATTTACAACTGATATAAATACCAGAAACAGTTTCTTCATCACGAATCTCGGATTTTTCTGAGAGTGCTTGTTCAGCATAACTTTAATATTGTAATCTGAGCTGGGAATTTATGAAGCCTAATGGATCACGATATTTGGAAATTTTGCCTACTTGCATCGCACGAATTGATCTACATTATACACTGTACAGTAAGCTTGCTTGATGCAAGGGCTGCTAAGTTTTGTCCACATCTTGGTGATATAGTCGCTTATATTGATAATTCTCTGGTGTACCCTACTTCGCTTGTTATAGTGCTCTGTTTACTCGTGAGCCTTCAACTTGAAACCCTTATCAGAAATGTTCTTCTTGTTCAACCTAGCTCCGTTATTTATACATATTTTTTACTCCATTTGTAAATTCACTTTCCGATGGCTTCTACTTTGCTGAAAGAGTTGCCAATTACCAGGGGTGCAGTTAAGATGAAGGCTATTCATGTTCTTGTTGAGCAAACCAGTATCAATGCGCATCTCTCAAACAGATATTGAAAGGAATACTGTTACAAATAGCCATTCTAACTAGCTGAAAGAGCAATGCATAGCTTCAAGCGGCTTGGATATTGATTATGTTTCTTTATTTCTTCTCAGTTTATCTGAAATTCACCTTTCTGCACTTACACAGTAGCTACATTACTTACCATTGGCTTACAAATGCCCTGCTGTTTGCACTGCACTCAACAGAGATAAGCCGTGCGTCTCTGAATTTGGCAGAGTTGCACCTAGAGCAAAAAGATAAAATATGACATGGAGGAAGAGAACTTGTGTCTAATAAGAGAAAGATTGTGAAAGAATAATAAAATAGTATTATGTTAAGAGTGAAATCCATTCTTATTGTTGTGGTTGCTCTTACTGGCTTATATTCACTTTGACCGCACTGTTTTTTTTAAACATTTTCTCACTTCATTAATAAATATATAAAATATAATGATTTTATAAAAATAAGTTTTACAATATATAGTTTTTATATAAGAATTTCTTAATACTTTGTAAATTTTAGATTTGTAATAATATTATCTTATATTAAATATTAAAATCAAAGGATAGTCCAAATAATAAAAATAACAATCAAATAGGGATGGAGAGATATATGTCTGTTACTCCGCTTGTGATGTGAACCTTCGAATGCATACATATTTCAGATCATGCTCTTTCTTCCTTTTCATGTCAACTCTTTTGCTCATTTGCTCCGCAGTGTAACTTTACAATTAGATTTGGGATGTTGTAATCTAACTTTTTGTGGGCAATACTTTCAAATCTCTTCTGGTCTTCTGAACAATGTACTCTCTGTATCTATAGCAAATGGTAATAATACTATTTACATTTTTCGCATTGTCCTCTTCTAAAGTGAGGATGAGGACCCACCCACATGAGCCTGAGGCTCTATCTTAGCCATTGATAGAGGGGAAGTAGAAAGACTGGCACCTTCTCAGTCGAGACAACTCATACCCACAAAAGATTGCGGACTGTATATGGTCCGGTCCCTCTATAAAAAATCAAAAGGGTAAGTCTTCCATATCCAGGAACTTTTGGAACTGACAGTAACAAGCATTTCAATGTCACCTGATCTCTATTATATATTTGAAGTTGCTAAACTGATGGTAAAATTTTGAATTGATAAATCGAAAATTAAGTAAACTATTATTTAGAATAAATAATCTGAAAGTGGAGTTAGGAGCACAGCAGCCGATCTCAAACATAGTGAGGTTATTTTAAGGTCTACAATTCATAGAGGATTGAAAAATGATGACGACAATGACGATAATGGCGCCATAAATCTTTACCGAACTTCACGTTAGTACTTTTGTAAACGCACATGTTACAGGTACACCAAACGAGACACATACAGAGAGAGAGAGAGAAGAAGCAGGCAGCTAGCTAGGCTTCGAGGATAGTTGCTTGATTGTATGGATAGGACAAGAACACATACCTTAAATTAAAAAGTATAACAACATTGGTGTATAATTAAATGTATTAAACATACCAATCAACACTCATCTCTCCCCCAAAGGATTATTAACAATACAATTTTCCCAACCACCAAAACAGATCTCTGAAAGATATCGTTTTTCAACGAAAACTGACCCCTCTTTTCATTATTTTTCTTATAGAAGTAGCCAACATAATCATTTTACTAGTACACCACTGAATAAACAAACTCAGGAAAAATTATAAAGAACAGAAGAGCTGTCACTGTAAACACTTGCTACTAATACTTTAATTTCTGGGTCCATCATTTTGCTGTCAATATCATAGAGCCAACTACATAAACTACTAATATGTAGTATCAACTTGCGCCAATAGTTTTTAACAAAATTTCAACCGGATGAATAATAAAAATGGGTGTATTAGCCTTTTCTATATTACTATTACGTATGGAAATTTAAAAAAAGAGAAATAGAAAGAGGCTTGAAAGATGATGGCAAAACAATTGGACAAAAAAGTTGTGTATACTATATATTATAATTTGTTTAAAAGGTACTACTCAATCAATTGGATTATCAAATACATACCCATGTGGACTGATTAGTGTATGTCTAGGGTTTACTGATATTTTAATGACCACCACCGCTTTATTACCAAATTCAATGAACAAAAAAGACAAGTCCAACATCTTAGGTTGATAATTTATAAGTAGAGGTTATTCATTCATTCATTACCTGTCTTAATTTATAACGAGGTGTTCGTATTTAGGCAAGACATTCTGATTTTCTTTTTTGCATTTACAAGTATAAACTAAACAGCCGCACACAACGATTCATCAATTTAGAACTAAAAGCTTGTGAATCAATCCATGAAACAACAGGTTCTCTGCATCTTATCAATGAGAATGACATTCATTTCAAATATAGGTTCCTTTCACAATTTTGACACAGTTGTCAACTATATGTTATATATCCAAAGAAACAGTTTACTCATTTCTCAAAAACCGTAAACAGTCATCAATATTGTATCAATAAGTACTCTCACAAAAAGTATAAATAGTCAACAGTCACAATCACACTCACGATCAACAATCTCTTCCGAACAAGGCAAGTCTATTGTTCAACAAAACTCTTTCCAAATAGGCCATGCACTTAAAAGGCAAGAACCGGAGCCAATCAAAACTAACAGAGATAGCAAGTACGCCAGTTTCACAGAGTCTAGCTCAAACGAAGTCTAGCCAGCTTCTTTATGCTAGAATACTCTCAAAACTATGAAGAGGGTTCCCACTATTACCATCACAAAATGCATAAAGAAAGCATTACACGACATAATGCACATCGAGGAATCAGCAAAACCAAGTATACAATGAAAGCATAAGTATACAGTAAGATAGTCTATATTGCCATGATTTTCTCAGACGCTTATAAATGAGTGGTTACAAACCGTCTTTGCAACCAGCTCATCACATTGCATCATAAGTTCCAATGCTCCCAGAGAGAAAGAAAGAAGCATCATCTTGCAAATTTAGGCTACCCAAAATATCAGGAAAAAGATGTAGTACACTACTAAGACTGACCAATCCGTGGTACTGTTTCAATTCATTACACAGTTTAGAAATCAAATTAATCTAAGCAAGTAGTAGGCTATTTCATCAGCGAGGGAAGATTCACTTGACATTAAATCATCCCAATATGATCGACCCTAATTCCACTGGCAACATTACCAACTTAAACATTTTTTTTGGCAATTAACCAGCAGAGATCAATCATCAGCAGAAAACAACATCAAATTTGACAAGTAATGTACTCTTGATAGAAGAACCAAAATGTACTTTTTGAGCTGCCTTCTAGCACCGCCATGCGTAGGCAGCCACAATCTCTCGCCTCTGCCAGGTTAGAACAAGAGAACCACCTTGTCGCTGCTCCACACGAAACCCTCTCCCGACATTTCTCTTCACGAGGTAATCCCCCTGTGCTTCGGTGAAATTGCTAAACTGCAATGGCAATAGCCCAGTAGAGACAAAAAGGTGTCTCCAATGTGGCATCTTATCTGGAGCTTGGAGTCGACCCAGCAGAGCACTTTCAATCCTAGGTTGAACAAAGAACTTCTCAAATTTGTTGACAACATCAGTAGGTATACCAAGTCCATCCAAGGATTCTAATAGATTGACAGAAGCATCAAGGGAGTGAATCACATGCTGCGGGAAGGGCAAATCCCAACGGTCCGAGCTACGGTCCATGGACACGATAATTTTAGGTGAATTCTGCTTTATGAACCGGAGAAGGGAAGGGAGTACATAGGGACAGCTGGAACATGACCAGACAGGGAAGTTAACAGCCATAGTTTCATTGTTGTCAATTGGTCTGAAACCCGGGAATGAAGAGCTAGCAGGATCAAACGATTCAAGACTAATAACTTGGAGATCAAAGGAAATACCAACTTCAGTAGCAAACTGGCAAAGATTATCACGAACTAGTGCAAGCTCAAAAGGGTGACTTCTAGCGAGAGAGGCAAATGCTGTGATTTTCAAAGTGGGTGGAGAGCTGCCTCGTTTCCTAAGTGGAAACTCTTGAATGAAAGATGCCCACTGGGCACCACATCCAATGTCAAAGTCCAGGATATGAACCGGAGTATTATTAGAGTCACCGCCGCCGCCGCCGCCACCAGCACTACCACTGACAGCTTCAAGGATAGCTTGAGTTGTAGTGAAATTCATGAACTGTGAGATTGGAGAAACCTCAGAGAATACCTTGTACGAGCTCAGCTTGTGGACGACATCAAAGGGAGTCAGGCACTTGGGCGGAGGACCTGCAACTGGGTTGCTTGATAGGAGCAGTAGTAGAGCTTCCTTCACGTAAAAGCAAGCCCTTGATAGAGCTGGCTTCATGACATTACTGCCAGAGGATAATATGAAGGAGAGCTGGTGATTGAGCCGCGCCAATATCTCTTGCGCGAGGGAGAATTTCCCAGAGTGTATCAGGTCAGCCGCCTTATAGAGCTGTTCAAGATAAGCCTGGTCCTGGTGGAATTGTTGTTGATCATTATTCGGGTGAAACTCATGGTGGGTCTGTTGTTGGGTAACCGGGTACTCGGTACCAACCCCAGTTACCATCTTAGGCTTTGATGACAACAATAAAGGAGGCTTATGTTCCAGGCTTGGTGAGGAAGCAAAATGGTGAGGAGGCAAATTACTACCAAATATGGGAATCTGCTGCTGCTTTGGAAACAAGAGGGTGTGAGTGGGATCAACTGGGCTTTTTGAAACCTCGCCCAGATTTGAGTCCATAGGTGAAGCACCAGAGTTGTGGCGCTTCAATGGAGGTTGAAAAGGATGTTCTTGTTGCTGACAATAAGTTGCTGGATGAAACAAAAGCTCTGTGTGATTCTGTGGCGGATTCAACAGCAATTGTTCTGGATCGAAAATCTGAGGCTTCTCATCATTGAGATGATTGAGCTGTTGTGGATGGAACATTGAATTTGCACCCCCAGGGTGCAAAGACACTGGAAAGGAAAGACCGGTTGACAGAGGAGTGACAACACTGTTGCTCAAAACATGGCTTAATTCATTGGCAACCATGGCGCCATCCATTCTAACAGAAGCCAAACCTGAGCCAACATTGGACGACCTCCCCTCTTTGTCGCAGAGCCCAGAAAGATTAGACCCCATTTCACAACTGGTATCAATCAGGGGGGCGGCAATGCTCTCCAACCCGAGCCCGCCATTTCCCTCAAACTCAGAGACATTACCGGATTGCAAGAAGTGTTTCAATCCACAACCAAGTTCATCACTCTCGCCCATAATCCATGGCAGAAGATTCCCATCAGCGCCTGAAGAATATAATCCACCCCATTCTGCACCCAATCCAGAACCTTCACATCCGCCTCCACCACCTGCCAGTAAGGTAGTGACAGAGTTGACAATGCTCGGCCCATCTCGAAGAGTTCGGAGCTCAGGGTTCCAGGTGCCGCCCTCTTCTGGTGCCCCACCGCCACTTCCACCTCCAGAGGCGGGATCAGAATCACGCGCGCCGCCGCCGCCTCCACTAACATTGAAGGAGGAGAGCGTTGAGGTGGAAGTGGGTGAGCTAGGGCTACGCCTCTTGAGATTCTCAATCGAGCTAGTTCTAGTCCCAGTTTCTGTATTAGGTTTGCTGCTGTTAAAGCCTCCTCTTGCTACTGTATGCTGTAGTTGGTGTTCTAATTTTTCTTCGGGGGTGGTGGTGGGTTTCCACTTTGGAGCTGAAGCTGAGATTTGAGAGATAGTAATACCAGAGACTCCTTCACCCACGCCCTTGCCTTGGAAATTGTAGGGCAAAGCAGTCATCTAAAATCAACAACCCGAGAGGAGGGAGGAGAGGAACAAAAGAAAAAAAAACACGAAAACCCAAAAGATAAAAAAAAACAAATTAAACACGACCCAGATGTTGAAAATTTGCAATTTCAACCAGATTTGAGAAGGGGGAATGGGTAATAACAGAATCAGCAGCAAAGAGAAGAAAATTTATACAGAAGGTTTCAGAAATTGAAGGTACCATGGTGCAAATTAATCCTCTTTCTCTCGGCTTGTCACACTTTAAAACACCATTAGCGAGAAAAGGGAAGGAGGGAAGAAGCGACGAAAATGAAATCTGGAAGCTGGGTTTTTTGCTGGCTACGGGGGACACAGCTTTCTCACTCCACCAATCTTCTCGGATTTTGCCATATCTTCTCCTTTCTTCACCAACAT
This sequence comes from Limonium bicolor, assembly GCA_023374045.1. NCBI lineage: Eukaryota > Viridiplantae > Streptophyta > Magnoliopsida > Caryophyllales > Plumbaginaceae > Limonium > Limonium bicolor. The sequence goes on along the minus strand of CM041779.1, from coordinate 23,162,353 downwards.
TTCAGCTTCAAACCCTTTCCCTCCTCTTGTTCTCCACCTTCTTCTTCTTCTCGTCCTCCTTGTCTCTCTCTCCTCTCTCCTCCCAAAAGAGGAGAGCTTTCGCTTCTTTTGTGGGTTTCTCTCTTTCTTTCCTTTTCTTGTGATATATTTTTGCCTGTCCTTCTCTCTCTCCTCTCAATTTTCTTCTACTCGCTTTCGTTCTTTTGTGTAGTCTACACAAACTGTAGTGTCTCTTGACAGTACAAATTACCCACCCTTCTTCTCCTTCCACTTCTTCTTCTGTGCTGTTGCTCAGCCATGGATGGATGCGTGCATCATAAAAAAGGGAGCAATAAAGTGTCCACTCAGAGACCCCCCATGTTTTCTCGCTCCTCGTCCTCCCTCCCAATTCCAATTTTTTTTCCCTCTTCTCTTTCCCTCTCTCGGTCTCTCTCCGCCTGTTTCTCTCTTCTCGGTCTCTCACTCTCTCTCTTTCTCTCCCTTTTTTTCTTTCTTTTTTGCTGAGGATTTGTGTCCGCTTCAACTGGTAGAGACAGACAGGCTACTTCTGCTCTCGCCTTTCCTACAGTTCAGCTGGTTGTCATGAGGCTCTCCTTTTACAGCAATATAAAAAAAATGTAATCAATAATAAAAATAAAAGAAAAAGAGGGCCCGTTCAGAAATTACTAAGATACCCGTGACAATAGTGAGAGACTCACTTTGGACTCCGGTTTGGGTGAGATTAGTAGTAGTTTTTTTTTTTGTACATATGGAGTTGAAAAGGAAATGGTACATCGTCACAGAAGGTATCATGATTTTGACACAGCGAAAGGTACACATCGTATAATTATACGTTTAGGAATGTTACTCAAAATCATACAATGGACATATGTTAATTATGTTTAACCGTAATGCTCTCGAATATCTGGACACTTCAAACTAGTGGTTTTCTACAATTTGGAAGTTGTTAGTGACTTATAATACAAATGACCTCTTTAGGTTATTAATACTTTTTAACCCCTGAAAGGTAGAGATATCTGACTATAGACCCTAAACATTAAGCCTTCGTTCGGTGTTGGCATATTTTATGGTATAAATTGGTAGGTTATATGGGTCTCACGTGCGTCCTACATTTTCTTCCAATAAAATATTGTCACGTATAAAACAGCCACAAAACAGTTAGACCAAAGCAACTGCAAAACAGCTATGTCAAATAGAGTCTAACTCCGTCATTGTTGACGCTAATCAATGCTTACATGTCTGCTTACATGTCTGCTTACATTTATTAATATTGTCACGTCTTAGGCTCTGTTCAATATGGCTGTTTTGTAGCATATTAGGGTAGTTGTATTGCGCTGACATATTTGTAGCATATTTGTTGGTTGTTTTGTGCTAACACATTAGTATAGCATATTTGCTCACATAAGTAATTAAGTTAGTTATGCGTAGTGCGTTTAACATTTTTTGTACTACAACTATTAATACTTCTTCCGTCCCTGTTTGACTGTCTTGTTTACTATTTGAGAGTGTCGTTTGACTTCAATATTTAACATGTAATATAATACAACTTTACAAATTTAAGTTTTAGAATGGAATCCTTATATAAAACTACATATTATAAAACTTACTTTAAAAAAATTATTTTACCTTTTATGTTTAATATTGAAGTGGAAAATATGTCAAAAAGAAAACAATGGTCAAAATGGGAAGAATGTAGTATTAAATTACCGTTTAAATTCTATTTCGTAAAAAATAAATACATTAACTTGCACAAATGTTATAAGATCAGTAGTTTGTTGTTAAAAGTTCATCCACATTCAAAGCTTTATAAACTCTAGTACGACAAAGTTAATTAGTTAATAGTTTATATAAAAAATATAAGTAAGAAATAATAAAATAAAAACATGATAATTAATTAGTTCAATTTATTATTGTATACATCAAAACTAATGTTTTATCATAATCAACATGTAATGTATGTTAGTATGTTTCCATTTTAAGGGGCCCTATTATATTTTTAGTTAAAGTTAATTAGTTAATATTTATATAAAAAATATAAGTAAGAAATTATAAAATAAAAATATGATAATTAATTAGTTACTTTATTAATATATACAATAATGGTGGCCACGGTTCCGGTTCCACTGGTTCCAGTTCCGGAAAATGTGTATTCGGATTCGGAACCGTTCTGGGCGGTTCTGGGGCGGTTCCGGTTCCGGTCCAGGACTTTGTATTCGCTTCAGATTCGCTCAAATCAACGGTTCCGACCGGTTCCAGAAAGATTCAATCGGCTCCAGTTTCTTTGTTTTAACTCAGATTTTAGATCTGTTTGCACGCACACGTTGCTCTTTTCATCCACTTTACTCCTAGCTAAGTTATTCCTCAATTTTATAATCTTAAATGTGTAAGAACCAAAGACTTAAATTTTTGTATTGAATTTGCAAAAATTAAAGAGCAAAGCAGATTTTATTATATGATTTAAAACCTTATTAGGTAAAAACCCATTGGGAAAACCCTAATAAGGAAAAAGAGTACAGCTACTAATAAGTTACAAGATTTCAATTTGGAAGTCTTAAAAGATTACATGGAAAGAAAGTAATACTGGTACATTCTAAAAGATTACAATACAAAATAGAAGTCTTAAGTGGTGTTGTCCCCATTCATCTCGTACCAATCATCATGTTGACCGGGAGAGCGCGCGGCCGAGACCCAAAACGATGTCGTTTTGGACTGATTCCAATGGCTACTTTGGCCAGTTTCTAGGCGGTTCCGATTTCGATCCACCGGTTCCTATTCCGGTTCCACGGTTCCGAATCCGACGGTGAATCCAGGCGGTTCCGGTCCGGGACCGGTTCGGTCCCGAATCTCAAAACTTGTATTCGGATTCGATTCGCAAGGGGGCGGTTCCGGTTCTGACCTGGTTCCGGTTCCAATTGGTTCCGGGTAGAACCGGATTCGTTGGCCACCATTAATTATACAACCTATAAAACAATGAACTAATTAATAGTAAAAAAATATGGCTTAAATATTAATGTATGTATATATGTAAAATTAAATATTGAGATTTTTTACTATATGTTTTATAAAAATGAAATATTAGCATTAGAATATGGTATTGGTAATCTTAAAAACAACTAATTGACTTTAAAAATATTTATGGTAAGACGGGAAAAGACGAGCAACATAAATGTGGCATAATGTCAAGTGCAAATATGCTCTAAACAAACGGACGGAATGAAATATATCAAAATGTGGCATTTAGGCCAGACTCATTTATGCCACGTTTATGCTGCAAACGAATGAGAACTTATAGTTAATGTGCATCAGACATTGAATTATTATTATTCACCTCTGGTGAGTATATCACTCTTTCTAATTTCTATTCCAATCCCTACAAATCAATTAATTCTAAAATCTCTTTACTACACGCAGCGTGACACACTTTTTTCAACTTGTTGTAGAAAGATTTTAGGGTCAATCGATTTTTGGAGTTAGGAACTAATATACATTAGAGAGAGAGAAACGTAGAGCGTGTGAATAATGACAATTTAACATCTACCGCACATTAACTGTATGACGTGGCAACATCATTATAAATAAACATGGATTAGTGTAAAAAATGACGAGAATACTGTCCACAGTTAGGTATCCCTTAACTTCGAGGGGGGTTAAAAATTATATTGATAATTAATGGGGGTCATTTATATTATTGTCAAACCTAAATGGAGTTGTGAGTAACTTACTCTTTCAATAATAAAAACGACAACACAATTGATAATTGATTTCAAATTGGAAGTATGTTTAGATAATGAACCCGGGTTGCCCCAAAATTGAGCAACTCTCATGTTGATTTAGACAATATTCAATAGCTTAGTTCAAGTAGGACTTAAGGCCTCGTTAAAGAGGCAATTGGTTTATGGTTTTTAGATAGTTACAATTTATGTAGTTTTTAAGGAGTTATTTTAAATTTTTTGTATGTTTTTGACATAAAATGGTTATTTTAGCTTGAGTGTTATTATCTTCATAAATAACATGGGTTAGAGAATGTATAAACTGTCTTAATTATTAATAACACTCATGACAAATGATAGATAATGTCTTTTTTTTCAACTACCAACCACTTCCATTACTCAATTAAACACATAGAAAGTACATAGAGCAGTAGTTAGTAGCTTGAAAAAGAAAACACAATCATCATAATCTTGATGTTATTCACAAACCGTTCTCGCAGAAAGGATGCATGAGCAAAATATGGAGCAAGCAATCTATACGGACAAATTAATTGGCCTTAGAAGTCTGATCAACCTCATCGAAGAAAAACCCATCATCAAACTAGTGAACCTACTAACTGGTAAAGATTCCAAAAAGACTAGCAAAGTAAAAGCTAATTACATAGTACTTAACATACATAAACATCCCTAGCGCACCATACACCTTAATTGAAAAAACACATGGAAAATAGCACCATCCACTGGTCGTAGATACAGAGAGACTAGAAAAATTAAGCAAGCAATAGAGGAGATACGCTTCTCCTTTACTGCATTGTTAGTCCATCCATGCAAACCAGCACCGCCAAAATTTTGAGACCCATCTAGTCTCGTAGGTCTATCCCCACTGAAATGTCGGGTTGCATGTGAAAATGCATGCTCATCTATCTAGGCATGAGCTTCCAGAAAATATGATGAAATCCGATAACTATGCTCCCTGGTGCCATTGAATCTTATGATTTAACACCAATTAGCCAAAAATACATATCGGAATATTGATACCTTCCTTTGGCAGAATCCAAAATAATACCACAAATGAGTAGAGCAACCTCTTCCTTCGACATCATTCTCTAAACCGAGTCCACACCATACTTTTTCGCACCATCATAATTTTTTATTAATGTTGCATCTGTAATATATGAGATCAGAGTACCATTGGTCGCATCAAGCGGATCTCTCTCCTTAACGACTTAGCATTATGCCGACATGCAAAGATATTCCCTCTAACCAACCGCGTGGTAGCATAAACCAACTCCCGAGGCATGGTAGGGATATTCGCCTACTCCAATAAGTCCTTCATTCACTCTCTATAAGCTACATTAGTATCCCCTGATAAAAAAAAGCATAAACCAACTCCAATAAGGCTTTTGTCATTTGCACAGGGAAAACACGTACGTCTTTTCCTCCGTTTCATGGTTGGAGTCGTTATTGGTTGCCCCCATGGGTCCATGCATGTAGTTGTTGGGTGGATCGGCACTTCAATCAATGGTTGCAGAGGTAGATTCAAGATGCATCCCTCATTTAACATTGCTTCTGAAATAGGGTGCGATGACTGGATTTGCTTCTAGTGGTGCTTCACCATGATCAGCAACGAACATGAAGAAGCTACTAGATCCTGTTTTTCTTCAAAGGCCAAATGGGAAAACATAGAGCATAACAACCACATAGTGGCGCACTACTAAACTCAAGTCCACCCTTTTATTTTTAAAATCCCATCATACTTAGAAAGGGAAAATAGAAAATTGGACATGCATGTATTGACCAGGTGACCAAAACTATAAGGAAAATGTAAACACATAAAGAATGAAAGTCATAGCAAGAAAGACCAACAAAATCAAAAGATGACCCAACATGCAAGGATTTTCTAGTTAACGAAGAAACTAGTACCCATAAGCAATAGAAGAGGAGAATGAAAGTAAAGAAAGAAGAAGATAACCATCGGAAATAGTGGTCATTGTACTTATAGAATTTAGGTAAGAACCTTACACATAATCTTTAGAAATCATGGAGAGGAAAATAGGAGAGCAAGAAAACCAACTTATGGAAGGAACATAACTCTCAACGAAGGTTGAAATACCCCAAACCTTAATGTGTTAATTAATTTTGTAATTATGATTTTCTAAGACTAGTTAAGTCCTTAAGATCATTGGTGAAGAAATAAAAACCAAAAAGAAAAAGAAAATGCGTACAAGTCACAAAACGTGAAAACACGTATTTAATTATTTTAGGAGGTATATAACCTTCACCCGGGTTATAAATATTTTTTTATACCCTAATTACACAATAAGAACATGTGGGAAAAATTCCGGAAGAAAACGGATCCAAATAATGCGTTAAAACGCTAACAGAGTCTTAAAGCGCGTTTTTCGAGAAAACCCAAAAACGTGACTTTAAATAGTCAAACGACCCCGTAAAAATTATAGTTGATTATATAACTATAAATAAACATTAATGGGAGCTTAATAACCATTAAAAATAAAGAAACGAGAAAATTCCGGAAAACGGGCCCGGTTAGTGAATAGTGCTAAAACCGGGTAAATGAATGAGTGTTTTCTGTAAAAGATGAAAAACGCTCCAGCTTACATATATATATATATATGTGGGTCGGTTTTAATTAGTGATACAGCCCCTCACACACACATTAAGCTAGTAAAGAAATAAAGAAAAGAAAGAAGGAAAAGGTTAAAAAGGTAAAACACTCTCTCTCCTCCTCACTTTTCTTTTCCCCCTTCTATTTCCTCCTCTTCCCCTTCCTTGTCGTTCTCTCTTTCTTCCTCCATGCCAGCCGATTTCTCCTCTTCTTCCATGGCTGCTCAAGCCTTCAATGCCATGCCCAAGCTTCATTAAAGCTCCAATCACAAAAATAATCACATATTCTTCTTCCTCTCATCATTTTTCTATCATTCTCTCTTTTTAAAATTCCAAAAGGATGAAGTTGACCTCCACGGGTTTTCCCCATTTGAAGAGAAAATGGCACCAATGGGTAGCTTGGAGTCTCCTCTCTCTCCTAAGGTAAAAATATTCATGAAAAACTCATTTTTCCTCCTCCTCTTGTGTTGGCCGATTTTTCCCATCCTCATGCCTTGTTTTCTTCTTATTTTGGAGCCTCATTTCAACCCTCCAATGGTGGAATAATTCCCTTCTTGATTCCAGGGTGAGAACCCCTCTTAAAAAGCTCTAAAAGGTAAACCCTAACTATGGTGTTCTAAACCTTGCATTGAAATTGTGTATCTTAAGGGTTAGAATTTTAATTGTGTGCTTTTTGTGTGATTAGGAAGTTGGGATGGAGTTTGGTAACTCCATCACCTATTTGACCGAAATTGGGAAGTGGAGGAGCAAGAGGAGAATTAAAGAGAAACTTGTGAAATTAAGGTAAGAAATCCACCTTAAACTTTGTTGTAATTGTTTTAGAGTTGGGATGGGTAAACAATTAATGAACCCAAATTATGGATTGCAATCCATGTTGGGATTGTGTTTAGTTGATTTTAGAGAGATTTATGAAGTTGATTGTGAATTAAGGGCCTTGGAGCCAAGTGTTTTGAGTTTGTCTTTATATCGTGGTCCATTGAAATTTTGGAGATTATGTTGTCGTTGATGGACTTTGAGGATTTATTATGTGCTGGTAGGACCCTTGAAAGGGTATGGCTAGATTAGGAATGAAAAGGATGAGAATTGGTGAAAATGGATGTGTAAGGTTTATGAGGAGGTTATGGCGAAATTCTAGTAGGAAATGAGTGTTTTGATGATGGCTTGGTGAATGAGAGAACCTAGGTGTTCAATTGGGTTGTTTAGTGCTGAGTAGAGTGGATTAATAGCCTCATAATGGTTGATGGAGAATGGAGATAAGAGAGTGCAAAATCTGCAGCATAGTGATGCTTGGTAACTTGGAATTTCAAGAAAAAGAGTTAGTGTCTATAACTTGTGAACAAGGAGTGAATGTGGGTTTTAGAAGTGCATTTATGTAGGAATGATTTGTAATGGTCATTGATGGTTTTGGTGAGATTGGTAAGAGGTAAAGACAAACAAGAAGGAGTTAGAAATGCATAAGAGTGCAAATTGCAAAATGTGAGAATTTGGATTTGTTGAATTTGAGCAAGAATTGGGTGGTGGATTAAACCAAGGATTTGGAGTGGTTTAGAGCATGTTTTGAGGTATTAAAATGTGTAGAAAACTTGCGGAAAGATTAGGGAAAGATTGAGTGTGGATTAAGGGATGATTTGGGGTTGAAAAATTACACATGTAGCAGGTTTTAGCAGGGTCCGGGACTTGGTCCTTGGACAAAGTCCCGGACCGCCCTCAAATTATTGCCGAGAGTACACAGCCAGGTTTGGTCCGGGACTTGAGAGATGGACAAGGTCCCGGACCACTACATAAAAACGGCCGAAACTTAAGTCTTTGATTGGTCCGGGACTTAAGGTATGGACCAAGTCCCGGACCACCCCTAAAAGTGCCTAGAAAGTGTTTTAAAGTGTCTAGAGCATGGGGGATTGAATGGTAATGGTTTTAGATGATGTTTAGGCCTTGTTTGGTGACATGTAAAGGCCTTAGAAAGTGTAAACGAGTGTTAGGTTGGATGTGAGAAAGTTCTGAGTTTAAGTACACAAAGTTAAACCGAAATAACGGGATAACGGGGTAAGTACGAGAGTGATAGAAGTTTACGTACCGTAAGATTTTGTTGTTAATGAAACATTTTAATAATAATACCAGTTGTTCGGAAACTACCCGGGGAGCGTGAGGTGATGCGTTGGAGTAAATCCTCGGGAACACGGTAGATAACCCATGGTGTAAGGTATGGTTTTCTTGCAACCTGTGTCCTACCGGGTTACACCGGCTTGTATGCCAACTTGTTTTTCTGTGTGTTTGCCACCTTGCAAGATAAAGCATGAAATGAGTTTTTAGTAATTCATTAATGTGGCGTAAATAATTCTGATACCGTTTAACCTTAATTATGTGTTAAACCGTAGCTAACCGACTCTAGGATCACATAAGAGTTCGGTATTCGGATTAAACGTCCCAACCTACGGGAACGTTCTAACTACGGCTATCCGTGCGTTAGTGTATACTGTGGTTGTGTGTGATGTGTGGCTTTGTTAAGTATATTGTTACTTAACGAATGTTGTTGTTCATTTTGTCGAATAGGATGTTACCTCCCTTGTGTGTGATTAACCAAGTTTATAACACCATACGGTGTCATGATGTGATAAGTTCCATAAAGGAACTTCTAACTAATATATATTATGGGGGGTGAGGAATCCGGTCGTTCCGGTCGCGCGCGTTGTTTGGGAGTTGATGACTATATTTGAATTAACTCTCATCCTGTTATGTTATGGTTGTTTTTCCTTCTTGGATTACAATCACCCACAAGCTTAACCAAAGCTTACCTACCTTGATTATTATTCGGGCTAGGGGGAATACTGTTATGTTATGGTAGCTTTCTTTCCTTGGATTACAACCACCCACAAGCTTAACCAAGGCTTACCCACCTCACTATTATTTGGAGCTAGGGGAAATTGTGTATGGTGTGATCGGGCCTATATTACGGCCGACACATCTAAGTGAAGTAAATGTGTACGGTGTGCTCGGACCTATATTTCCTCCGGCACATCCTAAGTAAAGTGTACGTTCTCTAAGAAGAACGGTATTAAGTTGTATACATGTTATTATGTGAAGTATGTTGTTATGTTGTATGCGTTGATCTCCGAAATCAACCCGTACAAATATAAGAGGTAATTAAGTATAACCCGATTAAATGGGTATGTGTCGTCTAACAAGGAATAGCTCCATTAAGGTAGAACCCTGAAGGGTCAAGGAACACAATAACGCGATCTAACCAATGTGATGTGTTGATCTTATGTTTGTATCCTTTTGATTGTATGTGTGTGTGAACTACAAGCATGACATGTATTTACAGTTTCTATGTATGATTTAAAAATAATCAACCGCATGCTTAGACGACAATTAGTTGTGCGTGGCCTGGTAGTATGCGGGCTGCATGATTACCATACCAGCAAAGGTGCTGAGCCCCTTTGGGGGCCCCATACTTTTCAGGTACAATGGAGCTGGCAGCCGTTCGAGAGTAGGACGGGGTAGCTGTTTATACTTGGATAGTTATTTAGTTGTTTATGTGTTCATAAGTAATGTAAGACCGAAGTGTGATATTGGTGATGGAATGTGTTAGACTCGGTACCGTTGTAAGGTAAATGTAATATGTATTTGTTTCAATTTTGAAGCAGCTGGTAATGTAAAGTGTAGTGCTCGGTAATCTTGTCCATCAGACCGGTACACTATGTATGTATTAGCCTTGTTAGCCACGTGGGTGGCTAACGGCGTGTAACACCCATGGATTAAGTTAAGTGTTGAATTGTAGATCCGCTGCTAAATGTGGTTGAGTATGGTGTTTGTAGTTGGGGTGTTACAAAGGTGAAAAAGAAGCTCTCAGCCAAGGTTTATAAAATTGTAGCTAGTATACCCATCCTATCTAAGGTTTATAAAATTGATTTGGCGTGTTCATATTTGATAACACATTTGTAGCTTCATCGAGTTTCTCAAGTACAAATAGCTACTTACTAACTCTCATAGGTCTTTTTTTTAATAATTTGAGCATATAGCCGTAATATTAAATTAAAACAAATGGATGGGTCTTGATCGGGCCTCATTAAAACCTCTTTAAGCAAAACCCAGTGGGAAAAAGCTTAGGGGGGAAAGAGTGTCCACCACATCCGATTACAAATGTGCCAGCCAGTCGAGCCAACTCAGCCAAACCAATTACTAACAATCCACTCAATATCCTAAGAAACCCCGCCAACAGAAAGAAAAAAAAAGTAAACAACCACCAACAAGCGAAACCCCAAAGATGAAAAAAGAGAAAACCACCCAAATAAGACGAGAATCTTTATCCTCGCATCTCCCATAGAGAAACAAGACTCCATGCCTACTAGAGCATAACAACACCACAGGCCAAGAATTAGCCCACTGGGACCACAGACCATATTAACAACAAGGGCAGAATACCCCAGGAAAATCACAACACCAGCACACTCTAGGCATACAACCCCTTTTGACGACCAATGCAGGGCACTTACTTCTCTTGGAGCTCATGCGACTCCATCTGAGAGTGGATTTTCTTGAGAATGTTATCCTTTGTTAAGCTTGGATTAGGAACTTTGCACCCCAGTTGTAGAAGCAGATCGACACATTCTTCGGCTTCTTTTTTGGGGTTAATAATTTTTCCTTATCATTCATCACTGAAAGTTCTTTACTAGGCAACGAAGATGGTGGCGTATTATGAAAAAGCTCAATGACCAGACTACCACCATTATTATCTATCAAAGACTTGACAATGGTTGCCTGTGTAAATAAATTATCTTCTGGTGCCCTTTCTGTATATCTTCATCAAATACCTGATTTTCTCGGGTCTCGACATTCGTACTGTAGTCAAAACCATCTGCTTTCGATCGGCTATTATCCTGCCGCGTAGACTCCTCAAATAAGGTGACAAGAATTATGGCATCATCATCATTTCCTTCATTTCCCTAACTCGTTTGGGAGGGCGAAGCAGCAGCAACAGTAGAAGTCTTATCGCCTACTAAAGGAATTAAGCAGTCTCCTAAACACGCCTCGAGACAATTCTAGACGGTAATGATTTTGAACGCGGGGGGAGGGGGGCTCACTTTCCCAATCTCCACGTGGGCCAGGTTTTCTTCCACACTGATCCCAATCTCGGGGAACTTTACTTTCAACTGGTCACGTTCCGCCTCACACAAGTACTCGGTCTCCTTCAGGGACGGTGCACTAGGCTCCGTTGGGACAAGATTCTAACATAAGAATTGTGGTGTCTAAAGAGTATACAATTGTCTATCTCCAAAATTCGAAGCACAATGATTCTCTCTTTCCACATCGGTACGCGAATGGAAAGCACCACCCTGGTTATGGCCTCCCACATCATCGGAAAGCTGAACAATACTTTCGCTCAGGTCTATGTTTCTACAAACTATCCTATCATCACCAATTTCAACTATTGAAACCGGGAAGGAGTGTCCCTCTACTTTAACCGCAATTTTCCAGTTAATCTGTTGAAGGGTTGATGTCTCTATGTGAATGCGAATTTTGGCATTCTCCACAAAATGGTTCTCTTCCTCTTCAATCTTAATGACCTAACCCACTACTTGTGCAATTTTACGCACGTTTATTTTTTCCATGCGTGAAGGGGTATACCATGAAGGACAACCCTCGTTCTCCGTTTCTCCACTTGATCCTTCTTTTCCCATCTACGAATATCCAACCTGTCACCCATAGATTCAGCCTGATTAACAATATCCTTCACTTCCTAAATTGACTTAAAGAGCATGAGAAATTTCTCTTTGACAAGGCTTGTAGCCCCGAAAGATTTGGCCACCGACTTAGAATGAACTCCATGGCTTCCTTTGGGTTCTTGTCCTCTCGGAGGGATATAACCGCACATCTGGACAGACATGCCTTCATCTCTTCATCGGCATTAATCTGAACCGAGAGCCTGGATGTAGCACTACTATACTCCTTTCGGACATGAGTATACGACCTTTTGGGCTGGGATGGGTTACTAGCAGGAGCCTCCTTTCTCTCTTAGCTTTGTGGCCTTGGAACTCCATCCTTGCCCAAAGACTACACCCGTTAATAATCCAACCTCTGATGCCATCAATTACTCTTTTGGCATCATCAACGTGATAAACATCTACAAACACACAAGCATTCCGGTTCCACGACCTCCTCTTTCTACTAATGTAGAGCCTAGTTCATCGAGCAAATCTTTGGACTACCTTACCCAGTTGATACTCTGACAAGTCTCTATGAATATTATCAATGAAAATTGTGGTAGTAGTGTTACCATACGATCTGAAGTTACCTCGTGGGGACTTGTCAGAGGCTGAGTCACGGTTATTTGTTGCATTATGTCTGCAAGAATCACGATAACTGCGGGAGCCACGGTCCGACTTAACCTTTCGATCTCTGTCGTTCTATCCCTTTCGATCTCTGTCATTATCACCACACGTCCTGTTGGAGCACAACTTTCGGAAGGGGCGATCGAATTTGCTTTTACTTTTACTGCTCTTCCACGTAGAAAACCGCTCTCTCCCCATGGTTGTGTAAAGGCGCGGGCTACTGGTCTGGTTAGGAAGGTAATTGAGGTTGCGACGGCTGGAAAGTGTAGAATTGGCATGCGACTGAGGGGTAATATATGCGAGTGAATTGTGTGAAGACTATGGTTGGAGAAAGATGATGCGGTGGAAAGAGGACGGTATAGGGTGAGGCGGTGATGTTGGAGGCAGATAATAAGGATAGTTATTATATTATATTATTATATTATTATTATTTATGTAATTATTAACAATGTTATTCTTAAGTCATTGTGGACGTTGGTCAACGGTACTCTTGTTTTGTTAGCTGGGTTAGGTTAGGATATAGGCTGTGTTGTTTTAGTCGGGTGTATTATCGAGTTCTTCTCCTCTCTGTACTCTCTTCCATTCTCTTAATGAAAGTTCCTTAGTTTCTTTGTTCTTGCGATCTTGCTTGGCTCCCTCTTGCGATTTGGCAAGAGATTCGTGCTGGTGTGCGTGTGGATTTTTCATGGTATCAGAGCGGGCGTCCGATTCCGCGCCGACTAATCATTCGCAAGTCTTGATCAAGCAATTTTCCGTCTTCGATGGCCAACGAGGATGACCCAACAAAGAACAGCAAGGAAGACGGTGATGAATCTGCAAGCGAGACAAGTATGGCGCGGGACAACGATCTGTTTCACCTTGCGAACACCGAAAGCCCAGGAGCAGTTCTCGCGAACAAATTCAACGGGGTTGGTTTCCAATGTTGGAGAATGCAGATGGAAATCGCCTAGGAGCAAAGAACAAGTTGGGATTCATTAATGGAAAGATCACTAAGCCGACCGATTCTGCCCAGAAAATCGACGCCTGGATCCGATGCGACTCGATGGTGCGTGCTTGGCTACTCATGGCGCTGGAGAAAAACATCGCGGAAAGCGTTCTCTTCGCTCCATCTGCGGCTGAAATTTGGAAAGAGCTCACCAAGAGATATGGTCACTCTGATGCGACCAAGATATATGCATTGGAGCAGAAATTAGCCACGACGGTCCAGGCAACCGATCGGTCTGCGATTACTTCACCGGGCTCAAGAAGGTCTAGGACGAGATTGATGCAACAAATGTGATTCCCACCTGTAGCTGCCAGAAGTGCACCTGCGAAGCCTCTGACAAGTTTAGGGCTTTTGTCAAAGAAAGAAGAGTCATCAGATTCCTCATGGGATTAAATGAGAAATACGGCGCCATTCGAGGAAACATCCTGATGCTAAAAACCCTACCCGACATTGATGAGATTTTCGCCCACCTTGTTCAAGAAGAAAGGCAAAAACACCTAACTATCACCACTGCAGATCCAAACTCCCTCTCCTTCGTGGTGGACCAAGGAAGAAAGGCACAGACAAGGCCGCAATACAACGGGAGAAGACCTACCTTGCAATGTTCACACTGCCACAAACTTGGTCACACCGAAGACAGATGTTTTCAGAAGATAGGGTTTCCCCCAGGTTGGAGAAACCCAAAAGCCAAGAAAAGCGTTGCCAATATGATGAATTGCGCAGAGGAAAGGAAGGAGGAGGAAAAGGCAGGCGGAGATCCCTTTGGTGGAATTCTTACCGCAGAGCAAATCTCAAAGGTGTACGATTACATCAACAAATCCAAAGAAACAGAACACAACAGCTCTTCGAGCTGCAGCTTCGTGGGTACATCTTCTCGAACTCTATCTTGTTTTAACTACCTAGATTCCCATGCTTTAAATTCTGAAAAGAATGATAGTTTTGATGCATGTGACTGGATTTTAGACTCTGGGGCCTCCGATCACATGTGCGGAGATATAAATTTATTTAAAGATTATTCCATGCTTGATCATGCTCATACAGTTGGGATGCCTGATGGCCACCCTCAACTTGTTAAGATTATAGGGACTGTTGTTCTGAATGATTTCATAGTGCTCAGAGACGTTCTTTATGTGCCATCTTTTAAGTTCAACTTGATATCCATTAGCAAATTAAGTGAACAAATGAAAGGGAAGTTTATCTTTGATTGCAAATCATGTATTTATCAGGGTTGTGAAGGAGATAAAGCTGTTGAAGTTGGAAGATTCTACAAGGGGCTATACAGATGGTTTGATAGCCGTAGTGGAAATAAACATACCTCTTTGGGTTATGGTAACAATCTCATTAGTTTAGGATTTGATTGTAAGGATGGTGTTAGTCTATGGCATCATAGATTGGGACATATTCCCAAGAAAAAGATGTTCACTTTAGATCTGTTAGATGCCTCTCTTAGGAATAAGCAGTTTCTTTGTGAATCTTGCTCTAGAGCCAAGAGTCACAGACTCCCCTTTGGAAATAGCGATATCAAAACTAATGAAATTTTGAATTAGTTCACATTGATCTTTGGGGGCCTTACAAAACTAAGACATATGATGGTAACTCTTATTTTTTAACCTTTGTTGATGACAAGAGCAGAGCGACATGGATGCATCTAACTTCTTCGAAATCTGATTGTTTGAAGGTTATTACTGACTTTCTAGAGATGGTTAAGACACAGTTCAGTAAGAGGGTTAAAATAATCAGAAGATAATGCATATGAGCTAGGAAGTTCTAAACTTGGTTCTGATCTATTTAAACAGCATGGCATCTTACATCAAACTACTTGTGTTCACACTCCACAGCAAAATGGAGTTGTGGAGAGGAAGCACAAACACATACTTGAAACTGCTAGAGCTCTTATGTTTCATAATGGATTGCCTTTAAAATTCTGGGGTGACAGTGTGCTGGTTGCTGTTTATCTTATCAATAGAATGCCCCTTACTAGCATCAGCAAATCTGAATTTAAGATGCTTTGGTTGCTTATGTTTCACAAATATTAATAGGAATCAGCATGACAAATTTGCATCAAGGTCTGTCAAAGCAGTTTTCTTAGGGTACCCTCAGGGCAAGAAAGGCTACAAGTTGTTTGATATAGATAACAACACCATTATTTACAATAGGGATGTGAAATTTCATGAGAACTTATACCCATTTAGAGGAGTTCACAAAGAGTATTCTGGTGGGAAAGATTACTTTATATATACAGATGCTACTGATCCTTTTGGTTATGAATATGAAAGCTCCCAAACTAGGTTGGATACTTCTCAAATGGAACAGCATCTGCTTAGTCCAGTGGCTACAACACCTGAGGATCCAGAAAATGAGGAAGCAGATAGTGGAGCGCAGCAGAATACAGAAAGAGAAGTGACACAACCAGAGGAAGAAGGACATCTTGAACCTGAAACAGAACCTATTCTTAGGCGTTCCCAAAGAGAGAGACACATCCCTGTTCACCTCAATGACTACGTTATTGGCCAAGCAGCTACAGATAAGTCCTTCTCTACTACTGTTGATACTTTTTCTCAAATCTTAACTAGTAGAATGTCCAAGACAAATAGTTTAACTTCTGAACCTGCTTTTTCTTGTGACACTGATGCCTTAGCTGTCTGCATTAGTGAAGAAGATACCATTGCAAATTCTCAGTTACTTAGAAACTCTCTGTTTGTTTTTCCTGAAAATGATTCTCAACATGCCTTTGCTGTTTGTAAAAATAATGGGACTGAACTCTCTAGGAACTCCTGATCTGCCACCTCTCTGCATTATTGTCTTAATACTTCTCTGAGTAAAGAAATTGAACCCATCTACTTTTCTGATGCAATAAAGGATAGGAGATGGCAAGTTGCTATGCCTGATGAATTTGAAGCTTTAGAAAGGAATAAGACTTGGGACATAGTTAATCTGCCATTAGGAAAGAAACCCATCAAGTGCAAGTGGGTTTATAGATTTAAATACAAAGCTGATGGGGTTCTAGAGAGATGTAAGGCAAGACTAGTTTCCAAGGGCTTCACGCAAAAAATGGAATCGATTATTCTGAAACTTTTTCTCCTGTTGTAAAGTTCACCACCATTAAGGCCTTGGTTATTTTAGCTTGTAAAATGGGTTGGCATATAGGACAACTAGATGTGAACAATGCGTTCCTTCATGGAGATTTAAATGAGGAGGTTTATATGGAGATTCCAGGGTCACTGTTTAAGAAATTCAGGAAAGGTATGTAGATTAAGGAAATCATTGTATGGTCTGAAACAAGCCTCTAGGCAATGGCATCAGAAGTTAAGTGATTTTCTCAAAGATTTGGGTTTTGTGCAGTCAATGAATGATTACTCCCTGTTTATTAAGAGCACTAATGATAAAATCTGTTTCTTGGTCGTGTATGTGGATGATGTTTTAATTACTGGGAATGATCTGAATCTGATTACATCTATCAAACTTGAACTTGACCAAAAGTTTAGAATCAAAGATTTGGGTTCCTTAAGTCACTTTCTTGGAATGCATTTTGTTCACACCTCAGAAGGTATCATTCTGTTACAGAGAAGTTATGCTTGGAATCTGATTTCAGACTTTGATTGTTTGAAAAAAGGCAGTTGTTAGTCCCCTTGATATCTCTGTAAAGTTGCGGAAAAATGATGGAGAAGTCTTAAAGAATCCCACTCTGTATAGACAACTTGTAGGCAGGATTACTTTTCTCTCGCATAGCAGGCCAGATTTATGTTTTGCCATTCAGGTCTTAAGCCAATTTCTAGAAAATCCCACAAATGTTCATTTTCAGGCAGCCATTCATACACTGAAATACATCAAAGGAACCTTAGGATATGGTTTGTTCTTTAATAACATAAAGGTGTTTGATTTAGTGGCATTTTGTGATGCGGATTGGGCAAGTTGTCCAAACACTAGAAGGTCCATTAGTGGTTATTTCATTTGTTTTGGTGGTTGCCCTTTATCTTGGAAATCTAAAAAGCAAACCAGTGTTGCCTTGTCTTCTGTAGAATCTGAATACAGGGCTATGAGACAAGTTACTTCAGAACTCAGTTGGCTCACGCGCTTACTTGGAGAACTTGGGGTTTCCAATCTCACACCAGTTCCGGTGAAGTCAGACAGTCAGTCCGCCATCCATATAGCTCGGAACCCAGTTTTGCACGAGCGTACCAAGCATATCGAGCTTGATATTCACTTTGTGAGGTAGAAGCTTCGAGAAGGGCTTATATCGGTTGAATTTGTCTCCTCTCAGAACCAGTTGGCCGATATTTTGACCAAGACCTTGCCTGGAAAACAGTACCCGCACCTCACTTTGCAGATGGGATTAACGGATTGGGATAGTACTAGTTAGTTTGGTACTTTTGTTCTTGCAAATCATGCAGGGGCTGCATGATTTGAGGGGGGTAATAAGGATAGTTTTTATATTATTATTATTATATTATTTATGTAATTATTAACAATGTTATTCTTAAGTCATTGTGGACCGTTGGTCAACGGTACTCTTGTTTTGTTAGCTGGGTTAGGTTAGGATATAGGCTGTGTTGTTTTAGTCGGGTGTATTATCGAGTTCTTCTCCTCTCTGTACTCTCTTCCATTCTCTTAATGAAAGTTCCTTAGTTTCTTTGTTCTTGCGATCTTGCTTGGCTCCCTCTTGCGATTTGGCAAGAGATTCGTGCTGGTGTGCGTGTGGATTTTTCAGCAGACAGGGAGGTTATGCATGGTGACGATGGAAGTTGGAAGAGGAACGGACAGGGAGCGTCGATGAGAGAGGGGAGAGCGATATTTTTTCACTAACTCTCATAGGTCTTATCTTAACTACTTGCCTGGATTGTGGATACGTCTCATCATTACTAAGTTTTAACCTTTGTTATTATTATATTAAAGTTATAGCTGCACTCTTTATCCTAATATTTTGTTGATATTATATCTTGTTACCCACTATTGGAAGCTTTCACATAAAAGAAATAAACATGATTACAGTAATTTTTATGTTCCTATTGTGTGTGGTATCTTGGATTAATAATCTTACTTTGCTTAACCATAATGCTTACTCTATTGCCTCATATCTTCAACACACTGGCCGCCAACTTGTGCATGGTTTTAAGTGACTTGTTTACTAGCTAGTGTTGTCAAAATTAGTGATAGTTAGGGCATCCACAATAACAAGAGTGGATTCCACTCTCAAAATAATAATATTTTATTCTTCTCCTCACAATCTCTCTCTTTTTTTGCTAAGACACCCACTTTTTGGGGTTCTTAGTTAAGAAACTCTCACACAACTTCTCTCCTCCATGTCATCATTTATCTTTTTGTTTTATTAATTTAGAGTGGATTCCACTCCATTGTGGATGCCCTTAGATACATTAGGGCATCCACAATGGTGGAGAGTTTCTTAACTAATTTCTAGGTGTCATGTCAATAAAAAATCTTTTTTTAATAGCTAAGCAACTCAACCAATATATTCATCCCTACAATAAGAAAGTTTCTTAACATTCTCACTGCTCCCACTATTTTCTCTTCTCCCTTCTCCCACATCTTCTTTTTTCTTTATCATCCTATACAAAATTATTGATAAATTAAAACAACCAATCAAATTGAATGTCCGTATGTTACTTAAATAAGAAACGATGAAAAAGAAACTTGGTGGATTCCACACCACTGTAGAGTTTTTACTGGTTTTGACTATGTGTAACCAAATAGACAACTTGGTCGGATCCAAAAATATTAATCTCAAACTAGTAAGCGAACCAAGCCTTAATTTAATTGCTTCGAATAAAACATAACTTAAATTATACGCACTACATGTTAACTGACCAAAAAAAAAAAAGAAGATTGTCATGAAGAAAAACAATATCATTGGTCACAAAGCAGCAGCTTGTTTCATACGATTGTAAAATTGTAATGCAAACTGTAAACACATACTAGAATGTGTCGACCAGACATTATGAATGCGAAAATTATAACATGCTATATTAATGCTTAATTAAAAGGGTATAGTAAGCAGCAATACACGTATAAGTAGCGATATTGTTGGATCAACAACATGAACAAGTCGTCGACCCTTCCATTAATCTTCAGCGGGACAAAAGATTGTTGTTGGGTCTTTGTTATATTTTATTTTAAATTTATCAATGACGTGCTAAATAGGAAACTTAACACTTGAGATCATCAATATTCTTTGCTGGCAAATTGGGGAAACAGGTGGATATTATAGAACTTGGAAGAGACCACCACCTTTAATTTTATCTCACGGTACTGTTAATTATCAACACAATTATATATATATATATATATATATATGTCTCTCTGTGTGTGTAACCGCGTAATTTATAAATATATGCTTCATATGGATTATGTTATCAATTAAAAAAGTTCCATTTGGATTAGTGATGAATAAGCTCACATCGACGTGAGCGACCATGAGTTTAATTGTAAGTTTATAGGGTGTTACTTTTAGACATAAAGCTACTAGAAAGAAGTGTATATTATAAGAATGCTAAACTATATACTAATAAAATAGTAAGATTGGGATTTTAATAATATTATATGAGCCGACCGACGAGGCTGTTGAGGGTTTTGGCCACCTAGGGTTGGCCAGACATGTCGCGAGTTGTAAAGACACGAGCAAGGCATTACAACTCGTAGTCTCTCTCTCTCTCTATCTCTATTTCTGTTTGTTTAAATAAAATAAATTTCGTCTCTCTCCGCTGTTGTGTTGTCTGCTACTACCGCCCCTGTCATGTGCAAAATTTCTTTGTGGTTGTAGGCATGAGGACAATAAATGTTTATAATTACCTAATACTATCAATATGGAAGTAATTAATTACTCCATAATAGTACTAATGATTAGTTGCAAATTGCAATGAATATTGTGAGAGTTCACATTTAATCATGTTGTTCTAAATTTGATGTACATTAACTACTTCTAGTGACGTCAGTAAAACTAATTACTACTCCCTCCGTTCAACAATAACTGTCATTTTAGAAATTTGCACACTTATTAAGAAAAGTAGGATAATGACGCATGTGCCCCTACTTTTTACTTTTCTATTTAGATAATAATTACTTTTATATTGAATAGTAGGGGTAAAAGTGGAAAGAAGTATGTCAAAAAGCTAGAATGACAGATATTTTTGAACAAGACACTACAAGAAAAAGGCTAGTTTGCTACCGACGCAATTGGTAGCGATAATAGTAAAATTGGTAGCCAAATAGAACGGGCTACCGCTTTTGATCATTTGCTACCGGAGTTTGGCAGTGGGTAAACCCTTGGTGGCGAAATTGATTTTCGCTACCGTTTTCTGGTTGGTAGCAATTTTGCTGCCACATTGCCACTGCTTTTTCTTATGGTAGCAATTTTGTCACCGATCTTTCTTATGGTAGCAATTTTACTACTGATTATGTGTGGTAGCTTTACTTTGTTTGCTACCAATAAATTCAGTAGCATAAATTCTTTTTAGATACCAACTTTAGTGGTTGCATTAAAAAAATGTGTCACCTATTTGTGGCAGTATTATATTCACACATGTGTTGGTTCTCTACTAAAGCCATATGTGTGTGCGGCCTGACTATTCTTGGGCACACATCAAGGATCGAACCCGACCCGCGACGTATAGAATATATCATCTCTGACCACCTTGATCGAACGTATGGGTAAATAGACCTCGTACCAATGGTATAATTAATTCAGACTAGTGCACTTAAAATGTGCACACATCAGGAATCGATCATGCGACGTGTGGGCAGGATAGCTATTACCTTAACCATTGGCTCATGATAGTTATTCACAACATATATACATACTACATGTATATATTGAATGTTTGATACTCTAAATATAAATCAAAATTTGATCGAGATATGATCAAACCTTGGATATGTAAAAATTAATAAAATAAATGTTGATATTTTAATTTACATAATATTACAATATTAATTTTGTACAGTCAAAATAATAAATAAAAGTGTATGTTGGCTTAAAATTGTATAAAATTAAAAATTAAACATATATACATTTACAAAAACTTTAAACATTTATAAATTATATTTATAGTTTGTATTTGTTTTGCAAATTTTAACCACCACGTCAACTAATTTAAATTGTTATTATTATTTGTTGTATTTTTATATTTTACTAATTTATGTGATTTTTAAACTAAAAGAATTATATAGTAAAATGTATAAAAACTGCACAAATTTTAAAATTCATATACAAATATATCATTTACTAATTTAAATTAGTTTGACAACTAATTTATATTAATTTTGTAAATTTTAACCAACATATGTACTAGTTTAAATTATTATACATCTCTATTTATAATTTATTAATACATGCGATACTTTGAAAATTAAAAATATTATAAGTATCAAAAATATATTATGTTACATATATCTTATATGATAAATAAATCTTGTAGTGGTATATAGTTTTAATTAATTTTATGAATAAGAAATTTTCGGTTTACTTAAAGTTCTATTTAAAATTTCGATAGCTAAAAGGTAAGAAGTAAAATATACTAAAGGTACTTTAATGAAAAAACTATAAAAAATAAAAATTTATAAGAAGATAATATATCCACTATGGCAGCACCAATATAGGTTAGGATTCTGAATTATGTAGTATCCACACGTTTAAGTTATAAGACAATAATAATTTTATTAATTCTTATGAATATTAGCTATCATTTCTTATATTCTAGCACAATAACAACTGAAATTTCATCAGCATTATTAGTCGGTAGCAATTTTGAAACTTAAGATAGTAGCAATTTAGCTACTTGTTAAAAATGTTTGCTATCATAGCCAAAATAGTAGCACTATAGCAACCATAATCAAGTGTTAGTAGCAATTTCATAATTTCGCTTATCTACATGGTCGTGGCAACTTTTAAGATAGTAGCTAGTTAGCTATTGATTAGAATCTTTTTGCTACCGTTGCTCAAATAGTAACATAATAGCTACCATGATTGAATTAGCATTAACCAAGTAGTAGCAATTCATTAATTTAGCTACCGATATTGGTAGCAAAATTACTTTTACTAAAACTATCGGAATGAAAGATGAAATAGCTACTATTGATGGTAGCAATCTTGTAAGGCGGTAGACATTTAGCTACTGGCTAAAAGTTTAGCTACCATTGTTGTTGTGGTAGCACAAAAGCAACCACTTTATTAATAACATCAAAAATCAGTAGCAATTTTCCAATTTAGATACCAATATATGCATAGTAGCAATTTATCGGTAGCTAAAACATGTTTTTCTTGTAGTGAGAATCACATCCTAAAACGACAGTTATTAATTAACGGAGGGAGTATCAAATTATGCTATAGGATAATGATGGTTGGAGAGCTTTATACAGGTAGGTAAAACCTTGGAAAGTGAATCTAAAACGGTTTCACGGGTCTTAATCCCCATGTCTGGGGCTGCATCTAGTATCAAATTGTATAGGTTTAGGATCAGGTCAAGTGGATTAGTAAGAAGGAATTAAATTTACCATCTTAGGGTTTAGATTGATTTCAATTCAAATGTCTACATCGAAAAACTGAATGTTTACATCTCATGTGGATCATTTTCACAGCACTATTAAATTAAGACTGTTGTTTGATTCACTTCGCTTTTTTTCTTTAATATATTTGTAGTTATTTTTATTTTGACAATCATATTTGTCAATGCTAATAATAGTGTATATGATTCATATAGAACTCAAACAAGACCCATACAAGAATCACCACTGTATATATCATCAAGCCACATAAATGCCTCTACCTAACACCATGATATCGATTTTGAATATTTAGTATCGTTGTGTCTATAGAGGAAAGTAATTGTCTAATTGACTCTAGGTTTTGTTTTATTTTAGTTTAAAGCTTATACAAGTAGACCCAAACTTTAATTTAGAGAGAATAAAAATATTTTAATACTATTATTTTTAAAATATTATATTATTTTATATTTTTAAAAAATTTATAAAAGCACCGGTCGCTTGTGTCCGCCCCTGTTCGGAGTCTATTGTTAGGCCCCATTCTTTTGCAAGTGTTTCAACTGGTTATGATTTATCAGCTGGTTTATCAGGCTCGGTTCATTCTTTTGTTGTATTATTGGTCAGATATTCATTTACTCATAAAGCTTATTTAAAAAAACATTATCAGTTAGTTCATCGTTGGTTTACGCATTATCAGTCGCATTATCAGTTGGTTTACATATTGTCAGTCACATTAACAGTTGGTTTATCAGTTCAAAGCTCTAATACAAAAAGAACAAACTTATATAGATAAAAGGTTTTTTTATACAATCATTAATTTGAAATCAGTCTATAGTATTCATATCAGCTATCAGCTGATTTATACAAAATGCAAAAGAATGGGGCTTTAGAGTTATTACGTCCCTGACTCCAAACTTATACCAAGCCCTAAGTTGAAACGTTATTTGGAATAAAGCTAAACTGAAAGAAAAAAAAAACGTTAAAATAGTAAATCCTGAAAATATGATAAAAAAAAATGGAGTATATTGCATGCCCCGCCGGATGGTCTATATAAATTTGCGAGGGTTTCACAGACAGAGCTTCATGACAATCATCTTCTTAATTACTATTCACCACCATTTGATGATTACTGCTTTTTTTTTTTCCATTCAAATTAATCTTCTTCTCCGCCTCCCCTTTATCACAAGTTTGAAGTCCCTCTTTGCAAACAGAAGGGTGCCTCGAATGAGACCCCTGTTTTTTATCCACTGCGGCCTTTAATTTCACTTTTTCTTGTAATCAAATACACGTAAAAAAACAAGATGAAAAGTTGCACGTATCAGGTAACTCGTGTTACTTTGACAGACCTGATCAAATCGACGGGTGAGCCGGGTTCGGGCCGGTCGACATTAAATTTT
This sequence comes from Limonium bicolor, assembly GCA_023374045.1. NCBI lineage: Eukaryota > Viridiplantae > Streptophyta > Magnoliopsida > Caryophyllales > Plumbaginaceae > Limonium > Limonium bicolor. The sequence goes on along the minus strand of CM041779.1, from coordinate 23,137,815 downwards.
AAGTCTGAACGGGTCTATATTTTTGTCCAAGCCTGTTTTTATTTTTCGGGCCGGACCGGGCTAAACCCGGGTTTATTTTAACCTTTACCATTGTCCGCCCCGCCCCGCCCAATTTTATAATTGTTTTATAATATTGTTAGTTTTTTGGAAAAATATAGACTATATATAATATTAATATATATATTAAATATAATATGAATATATGTTGTATCTAATATTAATAGATATTATATAATTTTAAATAAATAGAACAAGGTATTATATAAATAATTTTAATATGTACTTCCTCCCATTTTCAATATTTGATTTTCTAATTCTAGGCATAAGAATTAAAGAGGAAAAAATAGACTATTTTACCCTTACTTTTTGCATTGAGAATTGAAATAATTGGAAATTTGAGTTGTAAAATAAATATGAAAGGTAGTAGAATTTGAAAGCATACCACAAAAAAGACCAGAACATCTTCTATTTTGAAAATAGTGAAAATACTCAACAAATCATATACTGAAAAAAAGGGAATATTATATTATATTTATAAAAATATATATAATAATAATAAGGCGGGTCGGGTCGGGCGGGCTTAGTTGCGGGCTAAAAATTTTGCCGGAGCCCGGCCCGGTTTTTCATTCGGACCTGATTTGTTGTCCAAACTCACCCAGAAATTTTTCTAGACGAGTTTTCGGGCTTTATTTCCGGGCCGGGCTGGATTGGGCCACCGGGCCGTATCTGTGTTGATCAGCTCTACTTTGACGGTGATAGTAAGTAGTTACAAATTAATTGTTGAAAGGTGATAGAGTTCCAATTGCTCGTTGAATAACCTATAAGGGACGTTTGTTTTGATAATTAGGAAATAAAATTGGAATGGGTCAATGTTTTGTTGCTTGTTTGATTAGTGTATCTTATTTTTTTAAAAAGAAAAGATATTAGGATTATCCATAAAACCCTTTTAACTTGATTCCCTTCCTTCTCTGTTAAGGAATGAATTCCCCTTTCATAGTACAATTTCACTAGTGGCATATAATCATTAATTGCTGACTAATGATTGGTAACCAATAAATATTAATTGATAATTAGTCATTAGCACTAACAGTTAACCAATTAATTATTTCATTTTACTAAACTCAAACAAGCAACATTCATTTTAATTCACCTTCGTTCTGTTTCTTATTTCCATTCCATTTCCGCTTAAAACACATGCGCAAGTCAATTTACTAAAAAATAGGGATTGTTGGATTTGGAGGTTAAACTTGACACATCCGTCTCCTATATACTCTATATAGTACTATTATGTTAAGACTCGATAGAAAGGGTAATGGAGTAAAGAGTAAAGAGAAGTTATACAAGACTGATGAATTGTATTTGGGATTGAGAAGGTAGGTAATCCTATACTGCCAAAATTACAAGAACACCCTTAAGGTGTGTGTGGTAACATTTTTTAATTAATTTATTTATTGAAAACATTGTGCGGTAACATTTACTATTAATTAATTTATTTTTTATTTTGAACATTGTGTGGTAACATTTACGATCTTCTTTTACATGTATGTATAGAAAGGAAAGAAGCAAGACATTTTAAGATTTCCCAGTTAAAACTTTAGCTAAAGGCTGCAAATTTGCTTTTGTCGGAAACCGCTCCAGCCTCCTCTTTCCTTAGGTTTAAGTAGTAGTCTTTCTTTTTCTTTTCCCAAGCTAGATGATGAGGCCCAGTGACATTAATTTATAAAGGGATTAAAGCTACTCTTAAAAAAGTGTTTAAAGGAAAGCAATCTCATTTGGTTACCGCTTACACCTCGAAAATCACACAAGATCTGTGTACCGTAAATCGGACCGGGATAATCCAGCGCGATTATATTTAATTAACTGATTACACAGACCAGGAAGAAATTATATATAACCAGACTTTTATGGTACGTAACACCGACCATCGAAGCATTGTCCATAGCAACACATGTGTTTTGCGGATGAAGTTGGTGCATATAAAGGATTTTTGTTTTTACTAAAATTTTTTATAATAAATATATTTATAGTGAATTTTATAATTTATTTGATAATTAATAGATTATTTATTTAAGTCAACAGGTTTTATTCAATGAGAAATTTATATCACATAAAGCAACTCTACGACGTAAAATTTTAATATTATTAAATTTTTTTTGCAAGTATATAATTTTTATTTCTTCATTTACTGTAAATTAATTGTAACATAACATAAAAAACATCACACCGAGCATTTTTAATTGTGATATAAAGAGTATCTATGTTGCCTGAAATTTTAAATTTTGATATAATTTGAGCAAAAGAAATGACATTGAGACATAGAATTTTAACTTTTATGTGGTATGATATTGACATTGGGTTGAAAAATTATGATGGATCTATAAAAATATGATTGAGCTAGTTCACTAATGTAAAAAAAGGTTAACACCTAGTAAAGTCATCTGAAGAAGTATCTATTTTGTTGTAATTAGATAAACATTGTATAATAATTCATGAAGATGTTTATCTTTCTTTTCCTTTTTTAAGATAGTACTAAAATGCAACATGAGGATCACTCATAAATTGTTCATCATTAAGGAGAAAAACGGCTTGACAAATTTGAAAACTGATTCTCGTACGATCATATTTATTTATTACTTATTTTTAATATTCAAAAATCATGATCAGATTGTCAAAAAAGATGAGCATGCCCATGACATCATAATTTGAACAATAAGCATCATGTCACTAGATGATGTATACATATCTATGATATTAGTTTTAAAAATGTGATCTATCAAAAGCTTATTATGGTTCCGTAAAGAATTAATTGATATTAGAAAGACCATATACTCAACCGATGTTACATATCAAAACTATAAAGGTTGGATATTATTATGATTGCATGACTTTTAGTATTTGTAGATATAACTTGGTTTATACATATTAGTTTAAGTTTTTTATGTATTTTATACTATTATTGGTCATTGTTTATATATATATATTGTTGGCTTATATTTATGAGATTTATCCATTTACAAAGAATTTGTATACACCACGAAGGAGTAATGAAAGACGTGTCAACGAAGAAGTGAAGTGGTTTAGACATCCCCTATTGTGTTTATCCGACTCATATAATATATATGATGTGTCGTAAAAGGTACTCAAATAATCTGCAATCGTCATTTTCAACTCACGTATTAAGGACATCTAGAATCATCCACATGTTATGTATGTGTCAGTTTCAGGCAACTGAGTTGTCATTTAACCAGAAGAGGACGTACATCTGGACAGATGTGTGATAAGTGTCCAAATGAGCATGATTTAGAGGTGTATTTCATATGTTTTATCAACATTTTTCTTGGTCATTTCTTTACTCTAGCTAATTTTCCTCTAGTTTGGTTATTTACACATTTTTTGTTTAAACAATAAGAATAACATAGCTACAAGCAAAGTAGACGAAGAGAGGAACGCGTGGGGGCAAACGATCTAAAATCTGAGCTAAAACAAAGAAGATTAAACATTTTCATGTCCAGCCTACCTGGTAGACCGGTCCATGTGGGTCGGTCAAAGTGGTGTTTTTGCTTTATGTATGTGACCGCCCCAGTGGGTCGGCTAGACAAAAATCACGTGCGTGCTTTTGTCAACTCTCCCAGAGGAGACCGATCCACCCGACCGCCCAGTGGGTCAATCGGACGCAACTTTTGCCCAAATCCGTGTTTTTAAAAGCATATTTTGGGGGCTCTTTTCTCATTATCTTCTACCACCGACTTCACCAGAAGAGGCGAATCAAGGGATAAAAGAAGAGGAGAAGGAAGAGGAGAGAAGACTCCACCTCCATTGAAGCTCCCAAGCTCCATTAATGGCCATCTCTTACTCTTTCTACCTCCTTTACTCTTTAATGGTTGAGTAGACTCTCTTATAGCTTGGGATGAAGATTTTACACCAACATCCCTAAAACCTCCATTGTTGTATCTTGAACTTATTTAATGCTTTATTTTTAGTCCTTGTGCTTAATGTAGATGATTATTGAGTGTTTATGGCTTATAATCTTGTTCACATTGTGATTTGAGGAATTTGATTAGGGTTTGCTCTATTAATCGTCAATTGATTTGCTAATTTTTTGGATTAACGTTGTCAATGGCATTAGTGTGGATTTCTATCAACATGTGACTCTGAGATAGAAATCTTAACCGTGGGGACTATATCAATGTACTCGAATATTGATGATTTTGAGATTATACTACAATTAAACTAAGGGGAACTTGAGATTGGTGCTATCGATTGACTCGAGGCTTAGCTGATTGAGAAGTTCCGGCTAAATAGGTTAAGATTAGTAGGACTAAATTAGGTTGCTAATTAATTAAGGTGTTCCTGTTGTTTAGCTATGAGTTCAAGAGTCGACAATCGGTGATAAAGAGAGGATGGATGCAAATATCCATCCCACGCTACGTCTATCCTAGTTTAGTTAGATTAGTTTTATTGATTTTCCTTCATTCCAATTACCAAACCAAAAACCTCCAATTTACATTTTATGCACTTTTGTGTATGCTCTTGCACATTTACTAAGCTTATAATTAGCAAGATAATTACAAAGTCCCTATGGATATGACCTAGTCGGACTATAACGACTGGGTTCACTGCCCATTAGTTAGCAAGATAGTTTCATTACTATTTTGCACAACAATGTGTATTATGAGTCAATGAAAGGGAATACACTAGTCGATTGAGAAAACTGGTATCTGGTGGGTTTATTTTGCTTGATTACTCATAATTGTTGGTAACATTAACTAAGCTGTTGTTGTTTGAATACACTAGTCAATTGAGAAAACTGATATTTGGTGGGTTTATTTTGCTTCGATTACTTAGAATTGTTGGTAACAGTAACTAAGCTTGTTAAAGTTCTATTGTGAGTGTAGTTGTTATTCATCTAATGGTGTTTTATTTACAACTGTGGTATATATTTATGGTGATTAGTATCTTTGCCTTTTGGTTTGTTTTTGCTGAAAACTGTTTTAGTAGAAATGAAACAGTTTATTGAAGTACTAAACAAGAGTGGACCACAAAGTTGAGGCGTCATTTGATCCAGAGAGATACTCAACAATAGAACTGGTTTATGATGTCTACAAGCGATTAAGAATATTACACGATTGCCATAACCAAGATGCCCTTCTTTCTTCTACAAGCACCCTACAAGCAAGAAAAAAATTGAAATTGGGTGTGACAGACAGCTGATGACAATGATAACTTTGTTTGAGGGGAAATAGTTCATTGAGATTGTAGTCGAAGAGGGGTTAAAGGAAACTGAGCTCGTCTACTTTCAAAAACTAGTTGACAGATGCAAATAAAAGGGATGGAACAGAGAGAGACAACCCAGATGATGATGCACTTGATATTGGTGTTTCTTGGGATGAGTTAGAGATAGATGGCCAAACAATTATGTGTCCCAATTCACCACCACAAACACAAGCCTCTCAGACACAACCCGTTGTCCCACCTGAATCACAGTTGCATCTTTCATAACCAGTCGGTCCTCTAACACAGCCACCTCATTCACAACCAGCTGGTCCTCCAACACAGCCACCTCATTCACAATCAGCCCCACCTCAAACACTACTTACTTCGTCTCAAACACAAGCAAGGAAAAAGAAAAGGCCAAAAGGTCTTAATCTCATTGATGGAGGTGCACCTTTGGTTCCCCCATGTACGGAACTGTTGTTGCTGTTTTGATCGGCAAAGTCGGTCAGGACTGACGCCTATGCTGAGGCTATTACGAAACGAAGCTTGTCAGTCTTGAACTTACAAGCGTGCGAAGAGTAAAATAACAAATAAGATTATCCGCATCTGTAAAAGATAAAATTCGTATTTGATAGATTTCCATACTGTTCACATATCTATATAAACAGAAGAAAAACTAGTTGGAGAGTAGTTTTTTGGAAAGAAAGAAAGAGATGAGAAAAGTCTATACGGCCGTGAGAGTTAGGGTTTAATGTTTTGTTAAAAGTGTTTCCTTTCCATACTGAAACGAGGTAAGTTATGCAACAAAGATCTGAGTGCAGATTGTAATAGTGAATGTTAAGAGTGTCATGTACTCTTAACGTGTTGAGAGCTTAGTTTCCTCGTGTGAAAGTAGTGTTGTAAAAGCACAACGTGCTGCTTGTGTATCGAGTGCGATACGTGATTCGAAATAACAGTTTCTGTTTACGTTCTACTCTTGTCATTGTTATCTGTCTGAACTCTCAGTTCGATACTCACACACAGTAAGTTTCTTCAATTGGTATCAGAGCAAGGTTACCCTAAATTTCGAGAAAACTTTCTCAGGGTAGGTCGAGATGAATACTTACAGTGTCAAACCACCTAAGTTGATGAAGTTCAACTACACCAGTTGGTGTGAACAGATGGAAGATCAATTAATTTCTATTGATCTTCAACTTTGGGATGTGGTGACTGAAGGAGATCTCAAGCCAAAATTCATAGAAGAAGGGGTCACCAAGGAAAAGCCAAGATCAAGCTAGGGTGAGAACGACAACAAACTGATAAGCAAGAATCGACAAGCTCGGAGGGTTATAATGTCGTCTTTATCAGACTCAGACCAATAGAAGGTGTTGGGTTTGCGCACCGCAAAAGAGGTTTGGGAATTTCTTAAGACTGCTTACGCAGGGACGGATTCAGTCAAGAAGGCGAAAGGAAAACAACTCAAAAGATAGCTCGATAACTTCAAGATGACTAAAGGAGAGACGATCTCGGAGACACTCGAAAGGTTTGATAAAGTTTTATGTGAGCTCAAGACTGTTGGAGTAACTCTGGACAATGCTCAAGTCAATGAGAGGTTTCTGGATAGTTTGTGCAAAGAATGGTTGAACTTCACAACAATTTTGGAGTCAACAAAGGATTTGTCAAAGTTATCCTTTGAAGAAATGGGGTCTGAATTAACAGTGTACGAAGGCAAGATGAAAGGTGGGCAGGTGAGTCTAAGTGTTAATAAGGATTTAGCACTAAAGGCAAAAAAAACGTCAAGTGATAAAGAAGATGATGACACAAATGAGGATGAAGAGATTACAATGATAGCTAATGGTATCAGGAAGATCTTTGGAGGAAGAAGAGGCTCTGGGTCCAGAACTGATATATTTAAGTCTAAGAAGGAGCAAATCATTTGCTTCCGATGTAAAAAGCCTGGACATGTAGTGAAGGATTGCACGCTAAAGCCGAAGGACAACTTTCATGATAAGGTTAAGAAATTGACAGAGGTTGCAGCAGCAACGTGGGGACAAGAGGAATCGAATGCAGACTCAGAGACGGAAGAGATAACACAGGTGTGCATGACAGCCGTGATTGATGATGATGAAAGCATCAGTGTGATATCAGACCGGAACTTTTGCATGATGGCCAGTGACGGATGGCAAGAGGTTCTGGAACCGAACGAGGTAAGTCCTGAACTCATAGAAAGCGCTTTCAATTCCTTGTCGAAAAAAAAAAAAATGTTTAATGTTAACGACTGCTGTTACTAAGATTAAATTGCTTGAGTCTAGATTGTCAAGGATAGATAATCATATAGAGTCTGTTACTGAATCCCAAACTAAAGGAAACACTCCTATTAAGTTTGTTAAACCAGTAAAAGAGAGGGTTGCATGTTTGCCCGCTTGGGTTCAAACTGAATTCAAGACACTCCAAGAAAGACAAAAGAACTTAAGAAATACAATCGAAGTCTTAGAAGGTGACCTGTTGAAGGTTATGAGGGAAAAAGAAATAGCAAAACACCGAAATCCTGTCTGGTACACTGGAAAGGCGGATTTGACGCAAATGTTGACTGTTAAGAAAAAAAATTACAACACCTATCTATACACCAGTGCAGAAGACTTCAAATGCTAAACATACCAAATCTAAGTATTTCTGTCAATACTGTCATAAACACGGTCATAGTATAGGTTTTTGCATAAGTTTATACTACAAAAATCTTTTGTTAATAATGTATCTCAGTTCAGAACTCATATAAACAAAAACCATTCTTCATTTACCCGTAGAACAGGGCCGAAACTAGTTTGGGTACCTAAAGCTAATAAGTATTGAATGTTTCTAGACATTAGCTACCTCGTTATATGAGAACTGGTGGCTGATGGACAGTGGGTGCTCAAGACACATGAGTGGAGATAAGAAGAAGTTCAATACCTTGATTGAACATTGGGGGAAGAGTAACTTAATAGGAATAGGAACGATTGCCAAGAGAACTGTATTGATCAGGTTAGTCTAGTGGAAGGTCTCAGTCATGATCTATTAAGCGTGTCACAAGTGTGTGATAAGGGTCCCTCGGAGGTTGTCTTTGATTCAAGTGGTTTTCAGATACGTAACAAAGTTACCCAGGAGGTTCTGTTATGAGGTTGCAGGGTAGGGAATCTCTATATGGTAGATGTGAATCACCAGGAGGATCTAACGTGCCTTACCGTCAAAGATGGTGAAGAACTATTGTGTTATCGGAGATTAGGACATGATCATCATCAATTAATTAACAAATTGAGACTAAAGGAGTTAGTCAATGGGTTACCACAAATACGGTTAGGTCATGATACTATTTGTGTTGATTGTGCTTTGAACAAACACACTAGGATTTCTCATGCTCCAACGAATGTGGTCAGCAGTACCAAGACCTTAGAGTTGCTTCATATGGATTTAATGGGACCGGTTAGCGTACAGAGCAGGTCAGGTAAGAGATACATACTGGTGGTAGTTGATGATTTCTCAAGATACACATGGGTGGTCCTACTTCATAGCAAGGATCAAACTTTTGGTGAGATCACGTGTGTTGGTTGCCAAGATTCAAACTCAAACAGAGAATAAGGTCAAGACCATTCGAACTGATCAGGGGATGGAATTTATTAATCAAAAGATGTCTCAGTTCTGTACAGACAATGGAATCACTCATACTTATTCTGCAGCCAGGACTCCACAACAAAACGGGGTAGTTGAACGGAAAAACAGGACACTTCAAGAGATGGCACATACAATGTTGAATGGTAGTGGTCTTGCTCCTAGCTTTGGGGGGAGGCTATAAACACGGCGTGTTACATTCTCAATAGAGCTTTAATACGTCCAATTTTAGTCAAGACTCCCTATGAATTGTACAAAGGACGTAAGCCATCCATATCACTTTTCAGAGTGTTTAGGTGTACATGTTATATTCTTAACCATGAAAAAGATCAACTAGGAAAGTTTGACAAAAGAAGTGATGAATGAGTCTTTCTTGGTTATGCAATGAACAGCAAAGCCTATCGTGTTTTTAACAAACGCAACTTGATTGTTGAAGAGTCTGCAAATGTTAAGTTTGACGAGAACAACTTCGGAGGAAGGGTGATTCAAGGGGAGACAGAAAATCTCTTTCAGTCTAAGGATAAAGAAGTAACCATAGATAACGTCTCAGGGGCTGAGACAGAAGATGATCTGGTGACAACTGAAGATTCACCTTCACCAGTTCAGGACTCGGGATCTACACCACCAGAACCAACCGATTTGGTTCCAGTGGTGCACAGGAAACAGGAATCACACATCGCCTGACATCTCGGAATGCCCCAGGCATAGAGATCAACAACATTCTATCAGATTTAAACTCAGGAGTTCAAACCCGGTCAAATGCACAAACTTTTTGTGCTTTCTTTGGTTTTGTGTCTACGGTGGAACCAAAGACCGTGAAGGATGCTTTAGAGCATGAAAGTTGGATAAATGCTACGCATGAGGAATTCAATGAATTTGTAAGGAATGATGTATGAGAACTTGTTGAGAAACCCAAAAACCAAAACGTCATTGGAACGAAGTGGGTTTATCGTAATAAGCTGGATTCTAATGGTCAAATCTTCAAAATAAAGCCCGTCTAGTTGCCAAAGGATATAATCAACATGAGGGGTTGGACTTTGATGAAACTTATGCTCCAGTGGCACGACTTGAGGCTATTTGCCTACTCATCTCCTTTGCAACTCTGCATAGGTTCACACTCTACCAAATGGACGTCAAATATGCTTTTTTAAATGGACACCTCAAGGAAGAGGTATACGTTTCTCAGCCACCGGATTTTGAGGACACTACTTACCCTACTCATGTTTATCGTTTGAAAAAGCTCTATATGGTCTTAAGCAAGCACCAAGAGCGTGGTATGACAGACTGACATCTTTTCTTATTAAACAACAATTTGTACGGGGACATGTTGATCGCACACTGTTTATCAAACAAAGTGGGATGGATAAACTTCTAGTATAGATATATGTTGATGATATTGTTTTCGGATCCACTAGTCCACGACTGACAACATAATTTGAGTCTATGATGACAAAAGAATTTCAAATGAGCAATATGGGTGAGCTGAAAATTCTTTCTCGGGTTGCAGATTAACAAACAGCTGATGGTACGTTTATCAGCCAAACCAAATATACCTTAGAACTTCTGTCCAAATATAAGTTCAACGAGTGCAAACCGATGTCCACTTCGATGTCCACTACTCTTAGATTAGGACTGGAATCAACCGCAGAGGCAACAGATCCAACCGTTTATAGGGGAATGATAGGATCTCTTCTCTATCTCACTGCAAGTCTCCCAGATATTATGCAAAGCGTTTGTTTCTGTGCTCGTTCCAGGCTAATCCAAATTACCACATGTAAAGGCTGTCAAACGCATCTTCCGTTATCTTCAAGGAACATCATCACTCGGACTTCTGTACACAGCAAATTCCTTACATACTCTCGCTGGATACACTGATGCAGATTTTGGTGGGTCTCTAACTGATCGAAAGAGTACAACTGGCACGGCTCAATTCTTGGGTTCTAATCTAATTGCTTGGTCTTCTAGGAAACAAGCTTCTGTTGCTCTGTCTACGACTGAAGCTGAGTATGTGGCTGCGGCTGCTTGTTGTGCCCAGATCTTATGGCTCCATCAGCAACTTGAGGACTACGGTCTATCCTTTATTCCAATTCCTATCTATTGTGACAACACCAGCACAATTGAGTTAATCAAAAATCCGATTCATCACTCCCGTTCCAAACACATTGATATACGACACCATTTCATTCGAGATCATGTGGAACACGACACTGTTATTCTAATTCATTGTTCCACGGATAAACAGTTAGCTGATATATTCACAAAGCCTTTACCCAGAGAAACTTTTGAGAAACTTCGTTTTGAGATTGGCATGGTCAACACCAAGTGAGACACAGTCCTGATATTTTAGTTTTTTTTCTTTATTTTATTATAGTTCCTTCTGTTTTTAATTCTTTGAAGTTTTCTGTCTAGGATCGTTATTAACTTCTTGTATTCATCAGTTCCAAACTAACTCTTGTCCTTATACATTTCTTATCTGTTATTTCAAATGAATATAATCCAATGCTTGACATGATTGGTTAAGCTCTACACTAAGTTATTTCGGTGCATAGACTGTTGAGGAAATTTTTAAGCTAAGCCTACTGCTTCTTCACGTAAATCTACACGATATCACTGAGACAGATGAACTTTCTCATAATCTCTCTTCATATATGCTGACTTGATATGTACAACAAGCAATATGTTTGGATTTAAGGAAAACTGGGCTGGATGGTTGATAAGGTGGGATGAACAAGGCAAGAGATTCCAATGCTCACAGTAACAACAACACAAATTTGGCCTCTTTCACCTGGCAATTAAGTCTTATAGGATGCCTTATCATCTAACTTCCTAAGGGTAACTACTCTTGGCAAGTTGACCCAATGTCGTTACATGGGTGGAGAGAAAAAGTCAAGGTGTTGTTAAATAAATAAATAAAATGTTGTCTCCATACATCTAACACATGTTTTTTCGTCACATATGAAAATAAACTATGAGTATGAATCTGTGGTGATGAAAGGTATAATGGAATACGATTTTACTTCTCACCTCTTGTCGTTTCAAAAGGAAGTTGAAGAGTGGAATGAGATTAAAACCGAGAATCCTCACGTGCTGCTTGTTGTTCTTTCACTCTAGGTAAAATATGAAAGGGGAATGAAAAACAAGTCTACTTAGGGATATTCGTTGTTATTTTAAATGCCAACAATGACTTACTTAATACTTTCTTAAACTTTCTATTCTGAGGGACTAAGTCTAGGACTGTCGATTGTGCTCAGCAAAAGGAGGATCGTTTTATTTTGTTTACACTTAATAGTTTCTTTCTGTTTTACACTATCTTCTTTTTCAAACCCAAACCAATTCAACTTCTCTTCACTTCTCTATTTTCGCTTTTGTACTGTTCTCTCACTTGGTTAAGCTTTGTACCATCTTTTCTCATCAGCGCCAACTTTCTTTTCCGCTATCTTTGTTCTTGAATTTCCACCAATTTCTACAGAAATTCGGCCATGGATTCCTTTGAGCAGCTCATCTACGAAAACATTGAACCTCTTGCTACTGAAAAGCCAACTGACTTTAGCCAAAATACCACAGTCCCCGACTCGCTTTCAAAACCCTCACCTGACGTGTGAAATCTCCAGCCCCAAAGAAACTACTGTGGTCAGCGATGATGACTCCTCCGTTGTTCCAAATGAGGATGAAATTCCACTAGCTAAAACTCGTCGACGGTTGCGCACACCCGCCAGAAAGGTTTCCTTGGGTGTCGAAGATGCTTCTTCGGCGATTCCAAAGCGCAAAAGTGACGATTCTCCAGTCACGCAACCGCGGTCGTAGAAAAGGCTGAAGTTTGTGGCACTACCTCACTCCAAATTGAAAGCGAAAGATTTTCATCAAGAAAGGTTATGAAATCCAGGTCGTTCATTTCCTTAGAAACCTATTTTTAATCGAGTTATGCTTGAATCCGACATTATTGCTGGCAAGCTGATAGACTGTGACTGGCTGGGTAAAAATTCCCTGGAATCTTTAGTGGAGATTGTAAAGTTTCAAGGATGGGATAGGTGTTTAATTCTGAAACCATGTACTACTCGGAACTATTGTTTCCGTTTGTTCTGAATTTGGAATTTGTTTCACCATATGAGTTTAAGACTGAAGTGGCTGGAATCAAGATGATAATCTCCCCTGCATGGCTTGCTACGATTCTTGAAGTACCTCTAGATGGGTTAGCTGAGTTCAATACTCGGAAAGTGGATGTAGCTCCTCATTCTGACGTCGTACAACATTTTGGTTTGTCTCATGCCAGTTCTAAACTCAAACACTATCCATAGAGGGATTTGGGTGTTTTACCTAGGTTATTACATCTGCTTGTTTATCAAACAATTTTTCCACGTACTGATATGCGTGAAAAGGTCACTCCTGTTGATTTAGGGTTAATATGGTGTTTAGACAAGAAGATTCATCTTTCATTGCCAAGAATCATTATTTCTCATTTGCGGTCAATTGTAAATAGCTCCAAGCCTTCAATACCTTACCTTTCTGGATGAATAAGGTTCTTCGTTATTTTAAGCTTGTTATGGATGATGTGTACTACATTTCTGCTCAACCAACTAACTACCTGGTTGTTTCAACTCTATCCAAGATGGGACTGGAACTGACAGATTCAGGCTGGCAGTTCAAATAGACGGCACAACATGAAGAGAAGACTGACCATGCTACTGCCTCTACTTCTCTACTGCTACAGTCAGTCCTAGACTCAATGGCAGCGATGGAGAAGCGCTTGATGGATAGGATAAATCTTCTGGAGGACAAGTTAATTTTTTTATTACTGCGACTCATTCATCATCTGAACCATCAGAAAAGTTCTAGTTTTAGTTGGATTGTATCATACCCCTCCCCTCGTTGACACTAATATTTTGTTTTTGCTATATCTTACTCCTTTTTTATGTGGCAAAAGGGGGAAAATTTTGGAAGTCTTTGAAGTCGGAAGTCTCTGACACTTACTTTTTGGTTGACATTTACTTTTGGTGACTGTTGGCTTTTGTTTATACATTACTGCTTTGTGTCCGTATGATGTATATTTTGTCTAGCTCGATGTTGAAAGATTATCATAATCTTTTGGCTGGTTTTGTTTTACATCTATCCTACGCCTTGATTTAGCATATATTTACTATCCGTAGTTTTATACTTGAAACATTTGATACTTGAAAAGTCGTTCAGTTTTTGGTTTAAAAACAGAGCACATGTAATTAACACGGAAGAGTGAGATTCAGGGGGAACAATCGAGTTGCGATCATGTGTTCATTGGTGGATATCAAGGCAAAAACTCAGGGGAACCAGTTGGTAATCTTCAAAGAATATTGTTGAGTTCAAGACTTCAATAGTTTGCCCGCATCAAATAGGGGAAACTGTTGTTGCTGTTTTGATTGGTAAACTCGGTTCAGGACTGACGCCTATGCTGAGGCTATTACGAAACGAAGCTTGTCAGTCTTGAACTTACAAGCGTGCGAAGAGTAAAATAACAAATAAGATTATTCGCATCTGTAAAAGATAAAAATTGTATTTGATAGATTTCCATACTGTTCGCATATCTATATAAACAGAAGAAAAACTAGTTGGAGAGTAGTTTTCGAAGAAAGAAAGAAGAAGAGAGGAGTAAAGTCTATACGGTCGTGAGAGTTAGGGTTTAATGTTTTGTTTAAAAGTGTTTCCTTTCCATACTGAACGAGGTAAGTTATGCAAAGAAAGATCTGAGTGCAGATTGTAATAGTGAATGTTAAAGTGTCATGTACTCTTAACGTGTTGAGAGCTTAGTTTCCTCGTGTGAAAGTAGTGTTGTAAAAGCATTACGTGGCTCCTTGTGTATCGAGTGCATTACGTGATCAAAAAAAACAGTTTCTGTTTACGTTCTACTCTTGTCATTGTATCTGTCTGAACTCTCAGTTTGATACTCACACAGTAAGTTTCTTCAGGAATAATCACCAAATGAAGCATTTAATAACTACACGTCTACTAAGAAGACGGTTCCAACAACTTCAGTAGCACAAACCGTATAGTCCTAGAGTTGCATCCAAGCATAATAGTGCAATTGACAACATCCTGGTGGACACAAGGGTGTCTAGAAATTATGATTTACAAATTCTCCCATAAACAACGAACAAAAAACATCAAACGTGCAAAGTGAAGGAAACAATGAAGAATTCACTGAGGAACACAAATCCTCACTTCTCTGATGACTTATGGGACATTAAATCTGATGAAGACAAAAATTTTAGCTTAAGTAGTAAAGGGGATGAGTCCAAATCTGTTTTCAATGATGAGGGTGTTGATGTTGAAGACGATGACCTAGATGCTCTGCGTGAGTGTGAGTACTTTTCTGGTGATGAGGATGAAGGTGTCACAAGAGTTAAATCATATTTGAGAAATGGGAAGCCCTTTGAGATGCATCCATATGGAACCATCAAGTTAGAACCTCGCCAAATGTTCCTGAACAAGACCATGTTTAGAGAAGTCATGCAGGCGGACACTGTCCAAGAAGGTATTGACTTGTATAGAGTGGCAAATGACCCGTGGAAGTATACTGTTAGGTGTAACAACCTTGACACATGTGAGTGGAGGCTTCATGCTTCTCTGCTGGCAGATAATGTGACCTTTATGATCAAGACAATGAAAGGAGAACATACATGTTCATGGCTGACAGAAAACGCGATCTGTTGCAACAACTTCTAGCTGGATTATGAGAAAGTTAGTGCCTCAGAGAGAGGGCAAACATGACTATGTCCCAAATGTCATTAACATTTCATTCATTCTGACACAGTACGGCGTGCATGCTAATTACATGAAATGCTTCAGTGCGCAAGAGAAAGAGGCGATGAAGTTGTTACAGGGAAATCATGCCGAATCTTACGCCAATCTCCACCAATACACCAAAATAGTCCTTGAGAGGGAACCCCGGGTCTATTATAAACTTGAAGTACCAAGAATACCTCAACGGACCTCCAGCATTCAACAAGCTATTCATTCAACAAGATAGTGTGTTGATGGTTGCCCCTGAAGGGGCCGTATGGTGGTGGTGTTCTACCGAGCGTTGTTTCTCTTGATGGCAACAATGGCATTTTTTCCCATAGCTTTTGCTATCGTCGCTAGTGAGACAACAGAGAGTTGGACTTACTTCTTCAGCAACTTGCGGTTGATAGCAGATGAAGATGTGCGGAGAGATTGATCATTATTCTAATCGACAGAAGAAGGTAGACTACATATTACATGATTAGGTTTTCATTATACTGATTCATACTACTGCTTTATGTCTTTTTACAACATATTCATGACTTGTAATAGGGTTTTGAACCCGCACTGGATGCTGTCCTGCCAGAGGTGACTCGAAGATATGTTGTAGACACTTATATGCCCATTTCAAAAAGGATCGTCCGGGTATTTGCTCATATTCATCCCTATATTTATTTTGGGGTTCTTGTATTACTTTTCCTTATATTTATCACTTGTATAACATAATTGACAATTGTTATCAGGTGCTTTATTGAGAAATTTGTTTGGGAGGCGGCACAATGTTACACGAATGCGGCACTTAAGGATGTCCTTAAGAGGATTGATGAGGAAATCTTTAGGGCATTTCGTGTACCTTAGAGAAGTTGACTGTAGCATGTGGGGTAAGACTGCATATGCCAAAGGATGTCAAAGTCATAGAGACAACTTCCAACTTCGTTGAATCTTTCAACAACAAGTTGTCTAGAATACGGGGCAGTCCCATATTTGCTCTTCTAGAATCTCTCACGCGTACATTGATGAAGAAGCTCAATGACAAAAGAGAATTTTGTTAAAAAGTTGAGTGGGAGGATCACACTTTATGCAAAAAAGGTGCTATACAAGAACACAAAGCTAGTTGTCGATGTGGGCATACGGCAAGCATTGATTATGAATTTGAAGTCACGGATGCAAACAAACATTACATAGTGAATCTTAGAGACATGCATTGTGAATGCATGGCTTGGGATATATCAGAAATCCCTTGCAAACATGCTTGTTCTATCCTCAATTAGAAGAGAATGGACAAGGACCATTTTGTCGATCCTTACTTCTCTACTTCAAAGTATGCAGCCACATACGAATTTGCAATCTCCCCTATCCCGGATCCATCTCTGTGGCCAAAACCTCAAGGGTTGAAGATTTTGTCCCCCCCCCTTTCTTAAAAAAACTACCAGGAAGGCCAAAGAAAAACAAATGAAGAGAAGAAGGTGAACCTGGTCCAAGCACAAAAAGATCTACCCATGTGACTTGTGGGAAATGCAAGCAACGTGGCCACAACTCTCAAACATGTTCTGGTCAAACAAATAGAGGGCAAGGTCAAGGTACGGGTCTTTTACTTGCTGCTGAAAGTGGTGATGGGAATGGTGCCACACGAGAAATCCAACCAGCTAGAAAAAGAAAAGGTAACGAAGTTGGATCCTCTTGAAGACCAAGTCGAAGAAAAAAATTGAAGACCGCTTCCCAAGGTTGTTTATATTTTCTACTTGCTTATAAAATCCAGTTAATTGTCAAATGTAGCATAGATTGACCAACTGTTATTCTATCTCAGGTATTTAAGAAGCTAGGCGCCACTTGAAGACAACGAAGAACAAGACAAAGACCAACAACAAGTCTGTTGCTTCTGTTTGCGAGACAGTTTTTTATTGATAGAGAACATGCGTTGGCTATGTTATGACTTTGATTGGTAGTATTTTGCTTCTGGTTGCTTCTTAGATTTTTGTTGCTCTACAGAAGTCAGTTTGTAAACATGATCGAACCTCTTTAGAATTGGGTTTTGAACGTCTGTTTGCGAGACAATGTGTTGCTTATGTGTTATGAGCTGTAGTTAGTTTTGATTTATGGCGAGTTCTAGTGGTTTTGAAACACTGTTGCAATCTGGTCAATATTGCAATGTGTTTTTCGATAACAACATCTTTAAACATGTAAGTGTTTGTTGTAGTGAGGCTGGCAGAACTATGGGGTGCACCTATTTTTGTTTCCAAACATAACAGACATTGCATGCCTTGATCTCAGACTATTGAGTGAAAATTGAAAACCATTTTTTCTATCTCGTACAAATTACCCTGGTGAAATAAGCATGCACTGCATTAACTTGCAATTTCCTGAACCGTGCATCAATAAAAGCACCAGACCCTGCTCTTTTGAAGAATAAGAATTATGCATCTGGAAAGTTGAAAACCATTTTTTCTATGGTGTTTATCAGGTGAGGCAGTCAGTGTGACGGCAAAATGAATATTTGTTATCCCATAAGTCTCATCCCTCCTTGATCTATTATCCTATAAGTCTAATATCTTTTCAGAAACACTGCAGCATCCTTTTAAGTGTATGTTGGTATATCAATACGATTTACTCTAAACTTATTTCAGATGGGAACAAACATATAATATGATTCTTGTCCTATTTGTTAAGAATTGACTTCTGAAACGTTTTATTCGACTTTTTGAAAGTTGAAACAGGGCATATTTGAGGAATATTAGAGACAAAAGTAAAGTAAAGTAAAGTAAAGTTTGATTGAGATAACTATATTAAATGCAGATGGTTTACAAAAAGGTTGCTTTTCTGATAAATTGGTTCCAACTGACACAACAACATCCAAGTTACATAGCTTGTAGAAGTTCAATATCAGAATTACACCAGCTTCAAGTACAACAGTACAATCATCACAAGTATTACATATGAAAATACAACAAACTTGGTCACTTCCGACTTGAAATCGACTATGTCTTTCTGCAGAAGATGTTGTAACTTTTTCAATTCATCATTGAGCTTGGAAATTTGTTCATGGATGACCAACATATCATTATTAGATTCACCAAATGTCACTTCTTCACCGTACATATCAGACCTCAACAAATGGGAATTGCATTCCATTTGTGTGCACCACTTGAAAATTCAATTAGGACAATCACAACGGTAAAACAATTTTCGATAATTGTCGCAAGTAAAAGATACATACAACCGAGCATTCCTATTACAGTTGCATTTCACATTGTAGAATATGAAGCGACTTTCACTCTTTCTGTTGCTAGATGAAGACATTGAATATAAAGCTACCTGATTAAAAGCCCATCAGTTATTGACAAATGAAACATGTATATTGCAAAGTTGGGTAAAAGAAACATATTTGAGCTCAGATTAGGGATTTGCCCATCATCACAGCTACAACTTTTGGTATTAGCAGATCAATGACTAACGGAATCTATGGAGCAATTCCAGATATATTTCGCAGGGGTAGGAGCAACGATGGTTTGACAATTTGATTGACCACAAAAATTGAGCAACACAAGTGCAACCATTATCGCTTCAACAACCCAGGTATCATACAATCTGGAACCGCTTCAACACAAATTCAGTTCAAAGATCAAGCTAATACCAAAAAAAAGGGGCCCATGATGAAATATAATGTGTATTCACATCAGCGTGTTTCGTTGACAACAGAACTCTAACAAGCTTAGTTAATGTTACCAATAAGTATGAGTAATCGAAGCAAAATAAACCCATCAGATACCAGTTTTCTCAATCGACTAGTGTATTCAAACAAAACATCAGTCGACAGATACACTCATAATTGCTGGATTCGACATCTGTCAAACCACACAGGCAAGCATCAAACCGATAGATACCCCATATCTGGAACAACCAGTGACTCTAAAAAGATGACACTCTAAACTCAGCAATTCGAAGCTAGAGAACCGCTAGGGTTCGAACGACATCGAAGACAACAGGGGCTAGTCGACATAAAAAGTAATTCAATGCCAGATAACACGACAACGAAGACAACCATGGAAGAAGAATAAGGGGGATGAGGGGGATGATATGCTCAGTCGACAGATGCAGTCGACACCAAGAACCGCAAGCAGCAAACAGAAGCGTACCAGAGATTCAAACAACATCGACGTTTGACGAGCTCAGATTGCAGGCAGTGGATTCCAAATCAACGGAGAAGAAGAAAGAGGGGAGAGGAAAACCCTAGCAAGTGAGAAATTGTCGATCATCATTAAAAGAATGGGATTACATGGGGGAATGTAATTTTGAAAAGTACATGAGTGGTTTTTGAAAATACGTCAAACCTGATGGGTGGGAGATATAATTTTCCCAAAAGAAAATAATGAGATGAAGGTGAGAAAAAAAACGACTCAAAAACATCTTAACAAAAATATTGGGAAAATTTACGGGATACCACTAAAAAGTTTGTTAATTCACGAAATACCACAATTTTAAAAAAGTTTTCAGTTACACAAAAAATAATTTTATTTCACCAGATACCACGAATTACTAACCTAAAACTTTTTAAGACCAAAATGCTCATACTTGTAATAAACATAGTTTATGATATACCACATAAATATTATTAATTTACAAGATACCACAAAACTTAATAAAATATATATTAAGAAACAGTAAAAAATAATAAAAATCTAAATTTATTATTTAATTGGTTAAAAATTTATTAAAATAAAAAACCACATATATAATTAAATATTTTCAAAAAATATAAAAAATACTATATATCATTTAAAAGCTAAAACACTTAATAAAAATAAAAAATAGTTAAGAGAATGATAATTATTTTTTAATAATATTTTTACTCAAAGTGTTTTTAGTAATGTAAAATAGTATTATAAAAATTAAATTTATATAAATTAATTATAAAAATTATATTATCATTCTCTTTACTATTTTTGTCTTTTTAATCAAATTTGTGGCTTCTTTAATATATTATAATTTTTATAATTCATTAGAGATTTTATTATTAAATATATGGTATTTTTTTTGTTTTTTTTAACCTTTATATGAAGAACGTTAATTTTTATTAGTTACTTTTTCAACATATGTTTATTAATTTTTGTTTTGAAATTAAAATATATAAAATGATATTATAAAAATATATTAGACTATAATACTCTTAACTATTGCTTTATTTTTTTGTCAAATTATTTAGCTTGTATATAGTAAATAATATCAATTTATATACTTAATTAAAAAATACAACAAAATTATTTAAATATTTTAAATAAGTAAGTAGAAAAAGTTAACTTTTTCTTATATGGGTTAAAACATAAAAAAATACCATATAATATGAAGAATAATAAAAGGTATAATTATAAGCCCCAAATTTTATTAAAAATAGACAAAAACTGTAAATAGAATGATAATTTAATTTTTTATAATCTTACTTTATATAAATTTAGTTTTTCATAATAATATTTATATTATCAAAATTATTATAGTAAAAATATTTTAAAATTTTTAATTATCATTCTCTTGACTAGTATTTTTAATTTTTATATTTTATAATTATATATTTGATATTTTTAATTATATGAACTTTCAACCTATATTAATAAACCTATAATTTTTTTTTTGTTTTTTATATATTTAGTAAATGTTGTGGCATCTTATGAATTAAAAATATTTATATGATATACTGTGAATTATGTTTATTAACAAGTAGGGATATTTGGTGTAAAAAGTTTTAGGTTAGTAATCATGGTATCTGGTGAATTAAAACTATTTTTTATTGTGTCAGACTTTTTTAAAAAAAACTGTGTTATTTTATAAAATTAATAAACATTTTAGTGATACCAAAAAATTTCCCCAAAACTATTAGTTATGAAATCGACATTTCTCATGGTGTGTCCGTATAAGCTATTTTATATTCGAGTTCCTTCCACATATTCATTCAGAGAGTGCATACACTGTGCAGTGGTTAGGTAGTCGCCGGTTCAGTCCAGTCGGCCCTCGGGTAATCCCAAGGTTAAAACATTCGGGCCTGTTGGAGAAATTGTTAACTAATAATCTGGGCCTTGTTTGTGATGAAGTTGGTGAGAGATGTGGAATTTCAAGTTTTTTTATCTAACTTTTTAAACTATAACCTTTACAGCATGTTTGTTACTGAGATTCTAATTCTTAGAAGGAAATGATCTATTGTTTGGTTAAAATTATGACAGCTTTTGAATTAGTTATTTATTTGTTTAGCTGATTAAATGGTCTTGACAACACATTTGCAATATGGTAGTAAATTTAGTTCCTAATAAGATAAAAATATTAAACAATTAAGAAAAAATTAAATAAAATATTAATAAATATATGCATAAAGAGAGAAACACGATTAATCAAAATAAAACGAGTTTTCAATTATATATATATATATAATTTTAAAACAATTGTTATATGTTTTAAAATTAGTTATAAATTGGTTAATGTTTCATTACATATACTGCGTTGATAAATAATGGTCAATTGTATAATTGTTTATAGAAACTATTAATTTTAACTATATATGATTGTTTTTATATATTATATAGTCTTTAATGTTTTTAAACTTATATGCTACTATATCTTACATATTATATTTTCTTGGAATTCAAGAATGAAATTTTTGAAATTTACATGTTTACATATAAATAAGTGTAATACTTAATTTAATTACAAATATTTCATGTGTTTTCAAAATAAAATAACTAGTTTGTAAAAACTTAATAATATATATATTAATAAAATAATATGTAATACCTATACTTGATTTTAATATATTTGCTTATAATCCTGTATTTCATACTAT
The DNA here is from genome assembly GCA_023374045.1 of Limonium bicolor. NCBI lineage: Eukaryota > Viridiplantae > Streptophyta > Magnoliopsida > Caryophyllales > Plumbaginaceae > Limonium > Limonium bicolor. The sequence continues at coordinate 23,115,404 of CM041779.1, read as the reverse complement.
TAGGAAGTCTTTTCTAATTTCATTGTGCAAATTTTAATTTGAAATATAAAAAACTTATTTTAAGTATTTAATATGTATTATTTCATATATTTATAATTGTTTTGACATGTTAAATAAATATATAGTGCATACACGAGATAAGAACTTAGTAATTATAAATATTTCATCTATTGATGATTAAATTGTATATTTGTAAATATACAGAAATTAATTAATTTATAAATTAGTATATTTATCATTTATTAGTATTAGTTGAAATATAAATAGAATACATAGTGACAAGCGTTAATTTTACATTGGTCATTACCTTCGAATCCAATTCCAATTCTGTAGGGAATATTATTTCGGGTAAGTTACCTATAACTTAGAATATATTTGTATTTCTTCTCAATAATAGCTGCAATTCCAAGTATTACGCCACTATTCTCTATATACTATGAACATGTAGTTAATCCTTTCCAGCAGTATATTTGTAACCTTCTCACCAAGATTTCAGGCAACAGTGAATATACAAGTGTGATAATTAGTATTTAAACAACAAGTTCATTATCATGACTAATTTTACCATTTTTAATTAATTTTAACTAGAAGAGTCACAAAACACAAAGTCTAATTACTTACTATCAGACAATAATCAACGTTGTAGCTAAAAACAGACAATAATTAAAGTTAACAATCACAGATTCCCTAAAAGTTCCGTCACTAAGAAAATCTGATAATAAGGGATTGTTTATCAATTTATAAAATGGAACATTATTAACATTTTTTAATCAATAATGATTGTTAGGACCAATGTTTAATAGCTAATCGGAAATTATAAACCATACTAATAAATAAGAACGAACTCTTCAAAATTACAGTTTAAGTTGCCACCTACTATTTTTTTAGAAAATTAATAACATACCATTAAAAAGGTTTGTGGTTTTAGAAACGTGTTCTCCGTGACATATATATGTCACTTGCTGACATGAAATTACCTGAAAAACTGTAGTAGAAAAATAGTACTAACTCCGTCCCATTTTGACCTTTCGTTTGTTTTTGACACGTTTTCCCACTTCAATATTAAATATAAGATAAATAATTTTATAAAACAATTCCTACAACATATAGTTTTTCATATAAAGATTTCATTGCAAAATTTAGATTTGTAAAATTATGTTATCTTATATGTTAAATATTAAAATCAAACGACAAATAGTGAACAATAAGTTATGTTCAAATAGGGACAAGAGTAGTGAAAGAACTACTGTAATTATTACCACATAATTAGGGGGCTGAGCAGTATAGTGCTTGGTTTTTACATGTAGGATGGGTGGTCGTATCGTATGGATTCGACGTACCTCCTTTTCATTTTAATGTGAGTAATTAAGTAGAAACAAATAGAAAATGACATATTTTAATCAGGTATGAAAGCAACACTAAAACTATTTATGTCAGATTCGCCCGTGGCTTGAAGTTTAGTATTGACCGATGGATTTGAGACTGATGGGTATGAAATATCCCAGATCGAGGTCACTTTGTTGTTTTGATGTGTAGGAATTCTTCTATCCGGATAAAACTAGGTCAAAAATCGAATATATTATAAATGTACACTGGACATTAAAGTCAGCTAAAAACGAAGCTTACATACACGGTGTGATTGTGAAGGTAAATAAAATAAAATATTTGAGTATGAATAATTAGCCAAATAGACTTTTCTTTTTGTTTATGTTTTAAAGAAAGAAAGTGTATACATCGACCACATATATAAAAGGATTGTGGCATGGTGACAAGTAGTAAACGCATGAATCATGATTGAAACCATGAGTGAGTTTTGAGTGGAAACTTAACTCAACTTTGACATTTGACAAGATCGTTTTCAAGGGTAATGCAAGACAAAAAGAATGAAATAATATCACTCATATTAATTATATAGTGGAAGGTGGGAAGCATCATAGTCCCTCCGGGTAAGGGGGTTTTCTCTCTTTCCACTGTTTCATCTTTTCGGTTTCGCATGTCTTCTTGCCTTCTTATCTGTCATCCTTCATCCTATTAGTTTCACTAGTTTTAATTTGTTCTATATCTATATGCCGTTGTCTACGAGAAATCAAAATGAAGATGAGGAGGAGCTCGATAGCTGATATGCTGATTTTTTCTGGGTTAAAGATTTTGGCGCAATTACATACCCCCAACGTGGTTTCACAATGTTAGTTTGCATCATTTGGATTTGCGAGTGTGGTGGATAGATTAGCCATCAATGGAGTCGGTTGAAGCACGTAAGGACGGGGATCGATGCAGTAAATAAGGTAGTGTTTATTAGTGGGGAGAAATAATAGAGAATTAATATCTATTATTAATTCCTAAACTATTTTCCTCAATAGTTTTTTTTGATAGTTGACTGGTTGGAAACCTGTTACTCAGGCAATACTGAGGCACTAGGTGCCTTTCTCGCCTAGATTACAAGTGCGAAAATAAATAAGCAAGGAAAAACTAAGGATAGAAAAGGTCTACAATATTACATGAAGACAACAGAGAATGGGTAGGAATTTCTACGTCTTGCCTACACCACTCGATGCTGGCCCTCTTAACCGAATCAGCAGCTATCTCCCAACACTGAGCTTTGCCTTCAAAAACAAGTTGTTCCTCTGATTCCAAATCACTCCGAAAAGCGTGAAGTAGCGTGGAGTGTTGGAATTTACAACATCTATGCGGAAAGAACAATGGACGATTTTATTATTTTGATCTGTGAAAGAATCGATCAATGATCGAATACAGATAGAAAGGATGTGTACAGTATGAGATCCTCAAGTTAGGGTTTTAGAAGAGGGATACTTCTATATGCAGAGAGAGGAACGGGAATAATGAGAACAGGGAAATCAGTGGAAGAATGGGGAAATTACAGAATGGCCCCTAGATACAAACTAATAGCTGAAAATACATAGTTATCATAAGATACAAGACTATAATGTAAAATTATAGTAACATGTTCCTAGATACAAACTATATATATTTCCAACACCCCCTCAAAGGTTACAAATCTGAGGACGGAAAAGATTTTAACCTTTGTCTTGATGCTGTTGTAGTCCGAGAGAAGGGAGACTTTGTTTGTAGGCTTTCCCTGTTAAGCACTTTGTCATGATATCAGCTAGCTGCTGATTGCTAGGAACATGCTGGACATCAATCAAACCTGCCTGCAATTTCTCACGAACAAAATGACAATCTAGTTCTATATGTTTAGTTCATTCATGAGAAACTGGGTTTCTAGCAATATGAATCGCTGCTAGATTGTCACAATTTAAGGGAATGGGATTAATGTCTGCTATTCCTAGCTCGTGAATCAGTCTGCTTAGCCAGTTGAGTTCACTGGTTACATATCTCATTGCCCTATATTTGCTTCAGTAGAGGATAGAGCAACAGAAACTTGTTTTTTGATTTCCAGCTTAGAGGGCATCCTCCAAGTTGGATGTAGTAACCTGATATTGATCTTCTTGTTATGGGACAAGAAAGCCAATCTGAATCACAAAAAGCTACCAGATCATACACAGGTTCTTTATTAAAAAATAGACCATAACCGACGGTTCTTTTATATAAGATAGAGTATGATAAGCAGCTTTTAGGTGATCAGTAGTTGGTTTTTGCAGAAATTGACTCAGATATTGAACTGCATAAGAGATATCTGGTCTTGTATTGGTTATGAAATTCAGTTTACCTACTATACTTCTGTATAGAGTAGGATTTCTAACCTTGTACCAGAATCACTATATAGTTTCAAATTCTGCTCCAGAGGGGCTACAGAGCTGCGGGAGTCTAACATGTCAAAATCTGTCAAGATTTGTTTTACATATCCTTGTTGAGTCATGATGATTCCCTGTTCTGTTTCCAGAAATTCCATCCTAAAAAGAAGTTAAGCCTCCTAAATCCTTTATTTTGAATTCTTGTCTAGTTGTTTTTCAGAAACTGTATGTCTTTTTCCTTGTTTCTATGACCAGAATATCATCTACATAGATGCCAAGAAAACAACACTATTTCCTTTCTTCTAATAAACAGAGAATAGTCATTTAGGGATTGAGTAAAGCCTAAGCTCGTAAGAAAATTAGCAAGTTTTTCATACCATTGGCGTGAAGCTGCTTAAGACCATAAAGTGATTTGTGAATTTACAAACTTTGTTTCTCCTTGGACCTTTAAACCCTCAGGTATTTCATGTAGACTTCTCATGTAAGTCTCCATGGAGGAAGGCATTGTTAATGTCTAATTGGTCAAGGGTCCAGCCTTTCTTTATGGCAATGATGATGAGGGCACGGACAGTGGTGAGTTTAACTATAGGGGAAAAGGTTTCCTCGTAGTCTAACCCATATTTTTGGGTAAAACCACGAACCACAAGTCTGGCCTTGAATCTTTCAAGTGTGCCATCTGCTTAAGTTTGGTTTTATAGACCCACTTGTAGCTGATGGCACGTTTGCCCTTGGGAAGGTCAACAATGGACCAAGTTATTGTTTTTAAGGGCCAAGAATTCCTCATTCATTGTGTTACCCATCTAGAATCTTGACTAGCAATGTTGTAGTTCTGGGGTTCTTGTAAACTTGCAAATTCATTAGAGGTTTGCCCAGTTTTGTTGTACAAAGAACAAGTCAAGATTGTATTGGAAGGGGTTATGTCGGTGAGGCTGTTCAAGTTTGGATTACTATGGTCTGGTTCTTTGAGGTTAATCGATTGCTAGGATGGTACTAAAAGGATCATCATGATTGGAATGTGTGGAACAAATATAGTCTTGTAGTTTTGCTGGTGGTTTCACAACACGTGAGGATCTTCTAAGGGTGTCACTAGGTGCTGGGATTGTTGTTTCTTCAGGTTCAGAGAAATCATGTGTTGGAATCATTGTTTCTTCAGGTTCAGGGAGAACATGCGTTTGTTTTGATGGGTTTCAGCAGAGGCCATTCCTGAGAGTTTGGAATGGGAAACTGTCTATTTTCTTCAGGTAAATCAAACTAGCTCCATTGGATTCGAGAGCGGGTTTCTAGGAAACTAGGTCTGTTTTCATGCCAAACTCTCTGCCAATTGCTGTCCTCTCAAAGGGTAAATATTTCAAAATGGGTGAGATCTCTAGTAATTTGATTTCTGCGGTTTAATGTCCAAAACTTTACGACCTTGGTGTTTTTGCTTATGCCAAGATAAATGCAAGCAGAAGATCTGCAGTCCAGCTTGCTTCTGTTTGCACTAGTGTTGGTGGCATAGCACAAGGAACCAAAATTTTTGAGGTCATTGTAGTTTGGTTTAGTATGATAGAGTTTCTCATAAGGGCTTATTTTTCTATCACCTTGCTAGGTAATTTATTGATTTACATTTGCAGCATGTTCAACACAATGATTCCATATTTATCTTCTAGAACCAGACTGAATACAGAAAAGCCCTAGCAACTTCCATTGTGACCTTGTTTTCGTTCTACACCACCCCATTTTGTTGGGGTGTGTGGGAACAACTAGTTTGGTGAATGATTCCTTTGTTTCTAAAGAAATCTATACCTTCCTGTGACTTGCCAAGCTCCTTGGCATTGTCACTTCTGATTATTTTTACCTTTTTGTTCATTTGCCTTTCAATCAAGTTAATGAAATCTTTAATCTTTTGTGTTGCTTCTGATTTCTATTTTAAAAAGTTAATCCATGTCCCTCTGGTATAATCATCTACTATGGTGAGGAAATATCTGAAACCTTCTGTGCTTTCACATCTCATAGGACCACATATGTCCAGATGTAATAATTCAAAAGGTTCCTTGGTTTTGATGGTAGATTTGGGAAATTTTAACCTTTTTGCTTTAGCCTTATAACAGATGGTACAAGGCACAATTGTGTTCAAATGGACTCCTTTTATTTTCTTGATTTGACAGAGTTTCTTTACAGGGATGTGCCCTAGCTTACTATGCCACAAAAGTAAATCATCTGTTCTAAAGTTCCCATCAGTTTCATTACAATCAGAGAAATTGGCATATGACGATTTTCCTCTATTCAAAATAAAATGTTGTAAAGCAGAAACATCAAGAAAATAAAGGCCAGAACTTTGTTTCCCAATCCTAATCAAAATCCCATTCTCATGGTCCTGCAAAGCACAAAAATCATCACAGAAAACGATTGAGGTGGCCAGATCATTGACTAATTTGCTAACAGAAACAAGATTAAATATAAAAGTGGGGACAAACATGACATTATCCAGGCATTTGACATGATTATACTTAAGGTTTCCCACAACAGAAACATATTTCTTGTGCCCATCAGGAAGGGTAATTTCCTTTCTGTAACTTAAAAATCAAGATCTGTAAGATTCATGCTATTTCCAGTCACATGTTCAGTAGCACCAGTATCTAATATCCAGCAATTTCTCAGATTTTTCGTCAGGCAAGTAGCATTAGAGACTATGAGTTTCACAGGCGAAAACTTACCTGAGAAATCCCTAAAACTTTGCTGTTGTTCGTTTGGATTGGTCTTGTGCTGGAGATAATGCACCAGTTGGTTCAGTTGCTCCACGCTCATTCCAACTACAGGTGAAGTTTGCTCTCCTCCACTAGTGTTTGTGACCGATGCGACAGAAACCTCTTTTCGTTGTTTTTTGTCTTCAGATTCTGGGAAGCCATTGATCCACCAACATCATTCTTTGTGTGCCCTATCTTCGAACAGTGGGAACATTGTGGAGGATTTTTCTTTCCTCCCGATTGACCTTTTATGGGTGTTCTTGTATTTTGACTCTTGCTGTTAGAGAAGTTTGATCGCTGTTTGTTCTGGCTGGGAGTTGCGGTTTTGAAGCTTATAGCAGATATCGTCTGGGTTGGCTCTCGATTCATCCACGACCTTTTGCTTTTCTTCATGTATAACCAGCCCAAAAGCTTCTTCTAAGCTTCCTCTTCTATCTTCGACTCGTCCTTCTCGTCGTCCATTAGCTAACTCGAATTGATCATTGTCAGCTCTGATACCATGTTGGAATTTACAACATCTATGCGGAAAGAACAATGGACGATTTTATTACTTTGATCTGTGAAAGAATCGATCAATGATCGAATACAGATAGAAAGGATGTGTACAGTATGAGATCCTCAAGTTAGGGTTTTAGAAGAGGGATACTTCTATATGCAGAGAGAGGAACGGGAATAATGAGAACCGGGAAATCAGTGGAAGAATGGGGAAATTACAGAATGGCCCCTAGATACAAACTAATAGCTGAAAATACATAGTTATCCTAAGATACAAGACTATAATGTAAAATTACAGTAACATGTTCCTAGATACAAACTATATATTTTCCAACATGGAGGACTATAACTTGTCCCATCTATTGCCCCTGGACACGCCTTGCCAGGCCAGGTAACAATCCAGCGCAGCGTGCGGAAAAATGAAGGAGATTCCCCACCATTGCAACAGTCGGCTCCACAGAATCCGGGTCTCTTTGCAGTGCAGAAAAAGATGATCTGCTGTTTCCACAGATCGCTTACAGAAAAGACAGAGGAGCTGATTGATAGGGATTAAGCTTCTGGCGAAGAGAATGTCCTTCGTTTGCAGTCTTCCTTGAAGGATAAACCAGCCCAGTAGCTCTAGTCTTGGAGGGGCATGTTTCTTCCAGAAGGTACGACACCAGACTACGCGGGGAGTAGGCTTTAAGGCTATAGCTGCTGTATAGAAGGATTTTGAGGAATATACTCCATCGTTAGACAGAGCCAAACTCAGCCGGTCCTCGCTACCAGTCGAATCTGGTTTGGAAGAATTTATTAGTTCCATCAGCTGGTCAACCTGATGACGTTCATAAGGAACAACGGTCTCCGCCACCTTAAAATCCACTCCCAGCCGTCACTTTGCCAGTTTCCCATTTCAATGACTGTGGCATATTTTTGCTCAGAGATCAGATAGAGCCGAGGGAAACTTAACTTCAGAGGGCAGGCGCCTATCCAAGTGTCAACCCAGAACCGAACTTTGTTGCCATCTGAGACCATCCATCTGATGTTGTCTTCTAGAGCTTGCGCATAGTCCGGTAGCCAGGAAGAGACATACATGATTGTCTTCCACACACCTTTCCCTTTTGCATGAGTCCATGCCTCGTCCGTGATCGGAAGTCTGGCATCGATATCTTATATAGAGCAAATTAGATTTTTCCAGAGCTTTCTATCATCTCGATTGAACGTCCACCACCATTTCAGTAGTAAAGCAGCATTCATCAGTTCAAGGTCTTTTATACCAAGTCCACCCTGCTCTTTTGGTTGTGCGAGTGTGTTCCACGAGATTAACGACATTCCTTTTTAGTTACCTCTTCCCCATAGAAAGTTATGTTGGAGTTTCCTTATCTATTGCATTACACTTTTCGGGATTCGGAAAAGACTCAAATAATAAATCGGTAGGCTATCTAGGACAGCTTTGATAAGCACCAGTCGATCCGCCTTGGTCAGGGACGTCGACTTCCACCACCCTGCCAATCTTTTGGAGATTTTCTCGATGATGGGTTTCCATGTAGCAGCCCGATGAACGTTAGCACCAATAGTGAGGCCCAAGCAAGTGATAGGCAGAGAACTAATACAGCAACCCAATACCTCGTTAATATACCGAATTGTATAGCTTTGTGGGTTGATGGGTATTGCGGCTGACTTAGCCCAGTTCACCTCTAGACCCGACATGTCAGAAAAAACTGTTATGCACATCTTGACTGTTTGAAGCTCATTTCGGGAGTTAGCACAAAAGATCATAACATCATCTGCGTATTGAAGATGGGAGACCAGGATTTTATTTGTGCCGATATGTAGCCCATTTCTCGCGCCTATTCTGATTGCTTCTTCCAGCACCATCCCAAAGCTTCGACACTCAATACGAATAATAACGGGGAGAGCGGGTCTCCCTGTCGAACTCCGCGCTTTGGTTTGATTGGTTCGGAAGGAACTCCGTTAATAAGTACTGAGATTATAGAAGAGGATAGGCACTCCTCTACCCATCTCCTCCATGTGTCGTCAAATCCAAAGTACTCCATCATCATATCAATAAAAGACCATGAAAGACAATCGAATGCCTTAGTAAAGTCGATTTTGAGAATTATGCCTGACTGCTTTCTCTTCTTTAGCCATGTAATAACTTCATTAGCAATGAGGGGACCTTCTGTGATATGTCGCCCTTTAATGAAGGCTGTCTGGGTGCCCTTGGACTAGCTTACCGATCACCTTTCCAAGTCGTGTTGATAGGATTTTAGAGATTACCTTGTACACCGCTCCAATCATACTAATAGGCCGGAAATCCTCCACTCTATGCTTGCCTGTTTTCTTTGGAATCAGTGTGAGCCAGGTCATGCCACTCCCATTAGGTAACTTGCCTGATTCAAAGAAACTCCGCACCGTGGATGAGAAGTCGCAACCGATGATATTCCAGACTCCACAGATCAGATTGAAGTTTAGGCCATCATAGCCCGGGGATTTGTTTCCTGCAATCGACCAGACTGCTTGTTTGATTTCACTCAAAGAGGGAATGGATGACAGCTCGCTTGCTTCCATCATTGAAAGGTGTGGTCTTGCTGAAAGGGGAGGGGATGAGTTGGTACTTGGGGAGTCCGAAAAGAGCTGGAGATAATAGTGCCTGATAGCCCTTTTGATCACCTCTGGATCTGAAGTCAAGGCCTCGTTAACGAGCAGTGTGCTGATAGTGTTCTTCTTTCTGTTTATTGAAGCTCGCCGGTGGAAATACGCAGTGTTCAGGTCGTCTTCTCGTAAGTATTGGTCTCTAGAGAGCTGCTTCCAGTATCTTTCTTTCTCTCTCAGTGCATGCCAAATGTGGTTGACCACTTCTGTTCTTGCTGCACTATTATGGTCAAGAGTGTCACTGGTTTCATCAGTTGTATCATACCTGGAAAGGTCATTCATGGCCGCTTGAGTTGTTGGTGTAGAGATCTGAAGACTTCTCTGTTCCATTTCCGTAGTGGGGCTTTGATAAGTTTCAGTTTGGTCGTTATAGGTTGATTGCCCAGTTTCATCCGTTCCTCAATAGTAACAAACAAAATGCCCAAATGGTTGTAGTGCGTCGGACAATTAATAATCATGCACAAGCAGAGGCGGATACAGGGGGGGGCTAGGGGGGCTCTACCCCCCCCCACCGAAATTTTGAAAATTTGTCAATTATTCTTATAAATTTTAAAAATACACATATAAAGTTTTAAGAAAATAGTGTCAAAAATTTTTTAAGCCCCCCTAAACAATTTCGGGTGTCAAAAATTTTTTTAGCCCCCCCTAAACTAGATTTCTGGATCCGCCACTGTGCACAAGCATACTAGAAATATAATGTGACTTTTCAGTAGTATAAAATTAACCAGTGTTGATATTAATATAGAAAGTACTATTGTGTTGAGTAACATGGTTGTTATTTGTTTATGCTCAAATTAACATAATTATTAACGATCGATGCAGAATCAATACTGATACTAAAGTGGATCGACGACGACGACGACCAGTGCAGACTAGACGCAAATATATCAATGATCCATGATGTTGAAAATAACTCATCACATCACATATACTGTGTTTGAGTGTGTATATATATAAATAAAATGGATTTATTTGGATGATTGATTTGAGATCAGGTCCTGTGATTCATCATTTAGTATGATTAAGTAGATGCAATAATTAATGTTACATGAAAATAACAGTTCTTAATTAAATGACGTGCCTCCTAACTAATGTAATCATGCGAAGCGCCGGCAGAAGTTGAAGTGGATCGGTTCGGCGCTTCAAAGAAAAAAGTGGTTTGATTTGAGTTAATTTGTTCACAGCAAGATAAAAGGCAGATTAGAAGTATTAGAGCAGGATTATCAAAAAACTCAAAAATCATATTTTTCTTTCATCCATCTAATTTTTAACAATATCAAAGAACTCACATATTAGTTTTATTTGTTTCTCTTTTTATATGTGGAGCATTATGATTGGAATAATAATCGTTGTGGGACCCATATTTGGGTTCTTAAGAGTTCTCGTCGACGAACCCTCTCTCATGGGTTCTTAATCTCTCTCCTCTTTTTTATTTACACCTCATATTTTTACTTTTATTTTTTAAATTAAAAACCCTTAAGAACCGATGATAATCATGCTGTTAGGCAATTAGGAAAAGAACAAATGTGCAATAAGATATTATATTTATATGTATATTTCTCTTGTTTGAAGAAGGGGACTACTTTTTAATTTCCGAATCCAACAACTGATAAACAGAGGTAATAGAAAGTGGGGGATCAAATAAGTGCACTAGTAGTAGCTAGTCTCGCTTTTATGGAAGCTAACTATACTATACCGAATGGGAGAATCCTTGACGAGACAGAGCTTTTCACAGAAAAAAGAGCAATATAGACGGTTGGATAGAGATGCAGTGGTTGAGGATCTATGAATTCCGTGGACAATAATAATATCCTTGACTGAAGTTGGGCAGCAAGAAACCCCAAAAGCACAACACTGAGCTAATTAAAATTTATGTGTATGTTATGTTACACTTACGTGTATAGTGTATCATAGTATTTGTGCATTTATATATTGTTGAAATAATACAATATTATTATCATGTTAGTACTCCCTCCGTCCTGATTGACCGTCCTGTTTACTATTTGGACATGTCGTTTGACTTCAATTTTTAACATATAAGATAATTAATTTTGAAATTTAAGTTTGCATATTATTCCTTACATGATAAACTATATGTTACAAAATTTAGTTTTATAAAATATTTTATCTTATATGCTTAATATTGAAATGGAAAACGTGCCATAAAGCAAACAGGAACGGTCAATTCAGACGGAAGGAGTATATTATGTAGACGAGCCTTCAATATACCAATATTAAACCTCTACAAAACAGTTATAGGCGTTGTTGACGACGGTGTAGGTTCAAATCATATGATGATGATGACTTTCATGGCGAAATGGTGGTAGATACAGTGTTTCCTTTTCAAGCCTCGATGTCGCAAGTCTGAATACTCTCTCCGTTTGAATTGACCGTCCTGTTTGCTTTATGACACATTTTTTCACTTCAATATTAAGCATATAAGATAAAATAATTTTATAAAACTAAATTTTGTAACATATAGTTTATCATGTAAGGATTCATATGTAAAACTAAATATTCAAAATTAATTTATCTTATATTTAAAAATTGAAGTCAAACGACATGTCCAAATAATAAACAGGACGGTCAATTCAGAACGGAGGGTGTATAATTTATTTATGTAGTAATCATACATGGTCAACGATAAGGACCGTGGTATATATGATCTAAAAGTAAATGATTATATATGTAGACAGACAGAGTCTAATAATTGATACTTAATGTAAAACAGTAATGTTACAGTATTTTAGTTGGTCTTAAGAAGATTAAAATCGTGCAATCATAAGTATAAAATCGACGGTAAATGGAAAAAAAAGGGCAAAAATGAAGGGGGGGACCAAATTTAGAATCCTGAAAAGTGGATGGATGATGACGGTGGTGGTGAGGGCAACGACGATGGATGATGATGACCAATCCTGGTGATGACACAAATTACCAGGGCAATGAAACTCTGTCGTTGTATTAATTATTTATGATGATTATGTATGACGACTTGCTTGTGCTATTTTAAGGATGGTCATATATATGCAAGCTTCGTCATATCATCAAGGGGGGAGGCTAGCTAGATCGATGAAAAGCTCTGTATAAGCTTGCGGGAGTGTGTACATCAGCTATTTTTATGCTTAGACAACTAAATGATTAGTGAAAGTCGGGTCGTCCTGCATGCTGACTGGACCACTTTTAGTGCACGGAATTGAGTGCATATTGCCCCTTATTTCATGGCAGGGGAAGGTGGTTTTTGAAGTAGTGGGGCTGTGGGCCGGCCGGGCCGGGACGCGATGGTTGTTTATTACGTACACGTGGATATGGTGAATGAAAGGAGAAACAAGAAGAGGAACCAAATGTAGAACGAATTTGACAATTGGAGGGCGATGCGTTGTTTCTACGCTTGATATATTTTATTCACTTTTTTTTAAAAAAAGATATAATAGTTGTATTATTCACTTTCCTACGAAACCGAGGGAGTGGTTTTCTTGCCTCCCTCTGCCTGATTTTGTTTGTAATGCAGATGTGTCAGCCGTACACCAGACGTCCAACACTCGGGATCCATCCGGGCTTCATGTCCCTTCTTTATGGATTATGATTCGAATGGGCCAGTAAAACTAAAGAATAAGGGCTACTAATTTAGCCCACTACGATACTAATAACCCAGTCCAGCCCACCACATGCTACTAGACTGTGAACTTTTATCGCTTGCCCAAATCTGGGTATATCCCGTAGGATATGCTTCGACCCATTATCTCAGATTATTACTCCTACTTCGCAATTAGTCCTGTCCTTTGACTCCTGTTTACTATTGAACATGTCGTTTGACTTCAATTTTTAACATATAAGATAAATTTATTTTGAAAATTTAAGTTTTGCATATGATTCATTACATGATAAACTATATGTTACAAAATTTAATTTTGTAAAATTATTTTATCTTATTACTTAATATTGAAGTGGAAAAACGTGCCATAAAGCAAACAGGACGGTCAATTCAGGACGGAGGGAGTATTTAACTATAACAGGAGCACTATTACTTGGGAAGCAAGCTTATAATTTTTCTACGATTTTATTTCCTTTCTCCGCGATCTTGTTGCTGTTGGGAATTACCCTGTGTTTGCGGCAGACGGATCCGAGCGACTCACACAAGCTAGCTACCCACGCAACTCTTAACATAAACAACCCATTATCCTTTTTTTTTATAAATAATTTTCACTTCTTTAATTGAGTAACTTTTCTTCGGATAAGTATACAGTAACAGCAGAAGAACCGGCCAAAGTCGTCATCATCATCATCTTTATATATCCCAAACAACCAAGGAAGTTTAATTGGAGAAGCGACCAATTGAGATTATACACACTCACATCTCTACCCCAAAAGAGATTATAGAAGGCAAGAACCGAAACTCCAAACTTACCTTATTCGTCTGCCGTTGCTAATTCAATTCTGTCCGCTCAAGGTTTGATAATTTCATCATCGGTTCATCTTTTCGTATAATTACTTCCTTACTTGTCTCTGTGACTCTTGATTCCCTCTTCCTACCGCTGTCATGCTGTTATACTCCGATTAAGCAACTGTTCAATTTCAGAGATGAAATTTCCTCGATTTCATCCGTGATCGTTTAAATTTTTTAACCTATCATGTTCAATACAAATCCAGTAAAGTTTTGCTTGTTGTTGTCTACTATTCTCGTCAATTGAGCGAGTTATCCCTTCAATCATCACTGTTAGAGCCTTTTACCTAATTTTTTTAGGTTAGATTGAACCTTATGTGACGAAGGATGAGCAGTAGTACTAATTAGGTTTAATTCGTGGCGGGCTTGCGAAAAGCGTCGTTTCTCATGTCTGCTTTGACCGTACTCTTTTCTTTTAGTTCAAATTGTTAAAGAACTTAAAATCTGACCCTGCCGGCTAGTTACGATTTTTGTTTGTTTAAAGTCTATTGCTGTTCCTGATCCAGGTCTTACCTTACCTTGTAGCTTCTTTAAAATTCACTCGGTTCCTTCAGAGATTGACATTCCTAATATCTATCTACATTTAACTCCTCGATTAATGCGTCAATTATTATGAACATTGGAACTTTTTTATATTGATCGAGTAAATTGTGGTTCCTGGCCTTTATTAAACCAAGTCAATTATGGACCTTTGAACTGCTTAGAAGTCTAGTGGATTGTCTGGAGTGTTTCTGAAGCTGCTTCATCCTGCATCCGTGAATATTGCAACTTGAACTGTAAAATTGCTTATGATGCTTCACGTGTTGAAGTGCTTCTCAAGCCAGTTTTTTCTGTATTCGTTTTAGATCTATTTCGAATTGAAATAAGCACTTGCTTATATATTAGTATTATTCTTATATGTTTTTGCTTTGGGAAGTGTAGTGTAGGGGGATGATATCCTAAAAAAGATACAAAGCCCTGTTTGGAAGCAACTGATGCAAATGGCTGATTATCAGTCTATTTCTATGTCTTTCTCTCTCTCTCTGTTCATATAAAGAGATTTAAATTCTACAACTCACTGGTCCTGTTATGCTGGATATAGTATTTGCTTGATCCCTAGGGTGGTATACTAACATGCACCATTTAGTCCTACAGCTGTGGAATTGATGACTCTTAAGCTCATGTGGAACTAATCTTTCTATAACGGTTGGTTGCAGTGTGCAGGAATTCAATTATTCAGCGTTTCTGAACCTTATAGAGTATGGCTGTGAGTGCTTTCAAGATTGAGCATGATGTTGGTGAGTTGAATTTGTACTGTTAACAGCAAGAAGGTCATGATTTGCATCCTTTCTCTTGTTAACTGTAAATTCTGAGTTGAGACGGTGTGTATATTTTCAGAGAAAAGGCGGGCTGAGGCATCTAGAATTAGGGAGAAGTACCCTGATAGAATTCCGGTAAGACAAAGTGCTTTTTTTTTCTTTTACTGCAATTGTCTGATCTTTTGGAACTTGATCTTAAGCAAAGATTTTTACTTTTTTTATTTTGTGGATCATTCTGCTTTTTGTTTTTCAAGGTGTGGTGTCGGTTAGGTACATGGCTCATACACATTTTTGTTGAATTTTCACTGCTTTGCTGTTGTATCCTGGCATTATGCCTCACACCCTAAAAATTGGCTCAAGTTTATATTAATAAACTTGTCCAAAATTAATTTCTGATAAGTAGTATCATGCTGCTTTATGAATTGAATCTGTCTCCTCGTGATAAGCTGTCTAGTTGTCTTAATGTGTTTCTGAATCCCATGTGGTGATGCTGTCAGGTCATTGTAGAGAAGGCAGAGAGGAGTGATATTCCAAACATTGACAAGAAGAAGTAAGTATTCCTTTGTTATCAACATATTGGCTTTATACAAGTTTCATTTTCATATTGGCTGGTTGATGAGCTTGAGCTCTAGAAATGTGGGTTAACAATTAACTGCAACCATGATATCCGTGCTCATCTGAAATTCTATCTCTGCACACCTTCCATTCTAGGACTAGGGTTGTATTTTGCTCTGTTTGTAGGGGAGGGAACATTACTTAACGTGCCCTTTCTGAAGAGAGGAGACTTTTCTTTTGAAATCTAACCGATCTGGGATCTTAACAGATGGCATTTTTGGTGTGCCTATTCTCATCCTCTTGATGGCTATGTTGACAGGTATCTTGTGCCAGCAGATCTTACGGTGGGGCAATTTGTGTATGTAATCCGTAAGAGAATCAAGCTTAGTGCAGAGAAGGCTATTTTCATCTTTGTTGACAATGTTCTCCCTCCAAACTGGTAATTCCTTGTAAAAAAAGGCTTTTGATCTTGTGAGATGTGACTTGCGCTTTTCTCATGCTCTCTGACAGCGAAAGCTCATTTGAAATCAATCTAAAGAACTATAATCCAGAACTGAAGTGGTTGGTTTTGAATGTAGGGGCTATCATGTCGGCGATATACGAGGAAAAGAAGGATGATGATGGATTTCTCTATGTTTCCTACAGTGGGGAGAACACATTTGGCTTTGGTCATTTGTCATCAGTATGAAAATTCATCAATTTAATTTGCTAGATGGAACCTTAATGATATTTGATCCCAACAAATTTCCTAATATTGAATAAGCTGTGATCTGGGTGGTTTGTGTGTGCACTGTGGTCTAGTGCCTTTTCTTCTTTTGGTGGTGTGCACGGTACACACTGTACAGTACAAGCTGATCTAATGTGTATATACAAGTTCTTTACTAAGAAATCAATGGAAACACGTTGCTTTATCCTTGCTATTTACGGTTACTATGCAGAGCCGTCTCGAGGGTGGTGCATTCCGCCCTGTTCTTCGCTCGACAGAACAGGGCCCCCAAAATGATGGGCCCCAATTTTTTTTTGTTAGGAATAATAGTAATTAAATAAATGTAGTAAAATGAAATGCTTATGATTAAGATATTCACAAATCTTCAAAATATTTATTTTTACTTATTTATTTATAGGTAAAGTACATATTTTAATATAATAATTTTTATATATATACATAATTTAATTTTATAAAAGGTCTCATTTAGATTTGAGCAGGGTCCCCAAATCATCAAGACGGCCCAGTTACTATGCTTTTATAGCTTGAATAATTGTCTCAAGAATCTGAAAGTAAGCTAAGCGTTAAAGGATTTGTGGGCCATTAACCTTGAGCTCAAGGGTTAATATTTATTTTGTACTGCTTGAGAATTTTACAATTTGGTGGTTATGTTGGTGGGGGTGTGGATTTTGGAAGGGGTATCAGAAATTAGAGGTTATCCATGATGTTTATTCGTGTTCTACTTGCAAACAAGAAGAAATTGTAGTTCTAGTCATTGCTACTAGTGTGCATACCGTTGTTTTGGAAGGCGAAGATTTATTCATTATTTAGTCCCTCTCTCCCTTACTAAGCTCCACTAGTGCGAATGATGTCCAATCCTAGGGGAGATTTAGCGATGGAGAGCCGGAGATGGAATGGACCAAAACAGATATCAACAGGTACAACCACCTCCCAAGCCACCGTCCTCCCTCGATCTCATCAAATAAGGCATACTTGTAGGAACATAAATGACTAAAGCTAAGGTGAAAGACAGGACATATTAATATCACAGAAAAACAAACAGTTATAAAATGGTGCCATAAAATCCAAGTCAACTAATAGGCTTTTAAATTTAAGCCTAAATTTAACTGTGACATTACATTGAAACGATTGAAATAAAATCTGGTTACAACCATATAAAAATCAGAATTTGCAGTATCAACTTCGGAGATATCATTCCAAATTTGGTTTGAAGGACAAATCAGCATTTAGAATACATGTCACTTTCAGCATAAAAAGGAGGTAGACTTTCGTGTCATGTCCTCCTGCTTTGTTGCGAGCCATACCAAACACTTCACATTCGTCATCCATGAACCACACAGAATTGGCTTGAAATTTAATGGCGGTGTTAACCCATTACATCGATCAACAGACATGGCTTTACAATTACCCAAAAATTTAACCATGTTGCCTCCCAAATGCTCAATCTTTTCCATCTCCTATGACCCGTATCGAGCTTGAAAAGCTTAAATTAAAAGAAACAAGTTTTGTCAGCCGTGGCGGTTCGATCAGTAGGTTACCGACGGTGGATGAATTGTGTTTTGTGAATGAGAAAGCGTGGGTGTGTAACTGTGTATGCAGGGTAAAAAAAAAAAATTAGTTATTCATTTTTTGAAAGGTAATTTTTGATTTAAGGCTTTCGTCATTTTGTTAAAACCTTAGGGGTCGTTCTTTCACTGCTTTTGAGCATTAATGTAGTTTTGTAAAAGTGCTAATATAAGTGTCACTTTGTGATTGGGTGTAACCTAGTAAATGGACCCACAAAAAGGTAACTACACATATACTTTATCAAAAAGCTACTAAACCAAGCTTTTGGAACATTCTACCCTACCCACCACCAGCGAACGCTCCCTAAGTAAAATCCAGTGGAAAAATTTAGAAAGAAAAAAGAGTATCCACTTGTATGCATCCTCATATATAAGGAAAATGAGTGTACAAAAGTTGATAGTTAGAGTCGATTATATTAGATACCATTCTTAGAGGTACTTGGGAATTGAAAAAAAAAACACCAAAATAAAAAAATGACAATGAATCTAAAAAACATTACTCTTATTAAAATACAACATAATATAAAGTTTTTAAAAAAATTAGTGTCAAAATTTTTCTACCCCTAAACAATTTCTGAGTGTCAAAATTTTTTTTAGCCCCCCTAAATAAGATTTCTGGATCCGTCACTGTCCAGGGGAATGAATTGACAGCTACAAGGGAAGTTATATAAAAAATACTTCCTTTCTAGTAGACTTCATTTAAATTGGGCAACTTTAATGCTTTTATGAATCTAAAATCGAATATGTTATCTATCTCTTTGTTCAATGTCCGAATTGTATAGATTTTTTAATAGTAAAAAAATAAAATTTCTGAAGTATAATTTAAATAAAATAAAATTGAATGAAATGAAGTAAGTTGATTTCGTAAACTTGAAATGAAGGAAGTTGAAACTAGTGTGGTAGAGACATGTTTATGTATGTAGATGGAAGATTGTAAATTTATTTTTGGTCTTATTACTAAAGTAATGAAAAAAACTCAACCCTATAAATTTTAATCTTAGTGTCATCATCGCATACATAGATGATAAACTCTATGAAATCATAGAGTGATACGCATTATTTCTTGAAACAATGTTACTGTGTATATCGCTTTCTTAGTTTCTGTGTATGTATCATAATGACATCGAGTACATATATATACTTTGTTGACTTGTGTAAGCTAAAGGTCATTGACCAGCCTAGTGTAACAAATACATGTAATGCATATCCTATATACAATCTAGAAAAATACATAGTGTCACACCTAGAATACAAGTCTAATACCCCCCCCCCCCTCAAAGAGTGCATCCTTCTCTCTACACTCGAAAAGCTGAAGGAGCGCTCTTTGTCTTTGCCACATACGGGATGAAAATGCGTACCTGCAAAACAGAAAACAAGAACTACCTTTTCTCTTGCCTTTGTAAACCCATGACATCAAAAGAGTTATGATAACTTTTACCTCTAAGGGATTTGGCCATCATGTCCGCCAATTGATGCGTGCTAGGAATGTACTTGACCTGTATAAGCCCTGCTTGCAGTTTTTCGCGCACAAATGGCAATCTATTTCGATGTGTTTGGTGCGTTCGTGAGAGACGGGGTTCCTAGCTATGTGTATGGTGGCCAGGTTATCGCATTTTAATGGTATGGGATTTATGTCTTTGATGCCAATTTCAGTGAGAAGTCTGCTAAACCACTTAGCTCTCGTGTTACTTGTCGCATGGCCTTATACTCTGCCTCCGCAAAGGACAAGGCGATGGTGGTTTGCTTTTTTGATTTCCAACTCAAGGGAGTACCACCTAAGAGGATATAGTATCCGGAGATGGATTTTCTTGTGATTGGGCATGAAGCCCAATTCGAATCACAATATGCCTCTAACTTGTAGGTGGGTTCCTTGTTGAAATACAATCCGAAACCTGAGGTTCCCTTGATATAAGAGAGTGTGTGGTAGGCTCCTTCTAAGTGTGCTGAAGTGGGACTCTGTAGGAATTGGCTTAGGAATTAAACTGCATAACATTTATCGGGTCTTGTATTGGTGAGGAAATTAAGTTTCCTAATAAGGCAACAATATGTTGTAGGATTTTCTAACTTGGAGCCAGTGTTCTCATATAGAGTTTTAGATTGATTGGGAGAGGGGAAGCGGAAGACCGAATGTTTTGGGCATCAAAGTCACGGAGGATTTGGTTGACATACCTTTGTTGGGTCATGATAATCCCACTGTCAGTTTCTAGGAATTCTATTCCAAGGAAGAAGTTCAATCTACCAAGATCTTTTATTTTGAATTTCTTATCAAGTTTACTCTTTAGGGATTTAACTTCTTTGGTGTCATTTCCCACTACTAGGATGTCATCCACATATATCCCCAACAAGGTGATGTTGTTTTTTCTTTTCTTGACAAATAAGGAATAGTCATTTGGTGAATGTTGGAAGCCCAATTCTTGCAAGAAGTTGGCAAGTTTCTCGTACCATTGTCGGGAAGCTTGCTTTAGTCCATAGAGGGACTTGTGCAGCTTGCAGACCTTGTTTTCACTATTGACTTTTATTCCTTCTGGTATAGTCATGTAAACCTCTTCATGGAGGTCTCCATGTAGGAAGGTGTTTTTGACGTCCAATTGGTCAAGGATCCACCCGTTCTTAACGACAGTTATATATTATCAAGGCTCTAATGGTGGTCATCATTACTACGGGGGAGAAAGTCTCCTCGTAGTTAATCCCAGGTTTTTGGGTGAAACCTCTAACAACTAGTCTTGCCTTGAATCTTTCTACTTCTCCGTTAGCCTTTAGCTTCACCTTGTAGACCCACTTGCAGCTGATGGGCCGCTTGCCTTTGGTAGGTCTACTATCGTCCAGGTTTTGTTTTCTCTTAGAGCCTCAAATTATGTGGCCATGGCCTGGATCCATCTCGGATCCTTGCTAGCTGTTATGTAATTGATGGCTCCTGGAGGCTACAAAGTTGGGCTAAAAATCTGTTGGTGTTGTTCGGGAGGGAACTTGAGAGAATTGTGGCTCTAGGTAAGTGATCGGTTAAAGTATTGAGGCCGTTTTGTGACCTAAGAGGGTTGTTGGTGTCATCAAGCCTTTGGGCAAAGATGAGGGAAAAGGGTCTCCTTGGTTTGTCCTAGAAGAGAGGATATAATCATCATACCTAGAGGGAATCTTGTGCTCTCGGGTGGACCTTCTAAGATCAGTAGGTTGGATTTCATGGCTTTCATTTATGGGAGGATCTTGTTGGTGTGAAGATGAGATTCTTCTCTTCCCTCAGAGTGCTGAGGTGTACAAGAATCATCTTCTAT
Organism: Limonium bicolor; assembly: GCA_023374045.1. NCBI lineage: Eukaryota > Viridiplantae > Streptophyta > Magnoliopsida > Caryophyllales > Plumbaginaceae > Limonium > Limonium bicolor. The sequence goes on along the minus strand of CM041779.1, from coordinate 23,093,981 downwards.
AATGTGGTGAGGAGGGTGAAGATGTCTATTTGGTCTGATTCTATGTCTAGGGTGTCGGCCCATTCTTTGTTTCTCAGGGGTAGATGTCTTCGAAGAAAACGATGTCTCGTGTTGTTTTGAGCTCCTTTCTTTTTAGTGTCAAAACTTTGTAGCCTTTTATGTTCTTGGGGTTCCCGACGTATATGCTAACGGATGACCTAAGATCAAGTTTCCCTCTACTTGGATCAATGTTGGTCATATAGCAGAGGCACCCAAAGCTTTTTAGGTGGTTATAATTGGGTTTGGAACCGTAAAGTCTTTGAAAGGGGGTCAAGTCTTGGATGGAATTGCTAGGGACCCTATTGATGAGGTAGACCACATGATCTATACAGAGGTCCCAATGTTTGTTGTCTAACCCGGATTGGAAAAGAAGGGCCCAAGCTATATCCATAAGGTTTCCTTGTTTCCTCTCCACGACCCCGTTTTGTTGGGGGGGGGGGGGTATGGGCGCAACTCGTTTGATGAACGATGCCCTTGCTGGAAAAATATTCAGTTCCTTCCTTAGACTTTCCTAACTCGCGGGCGTTGTTGCTACGGATGATTTTTATACGTTTGTTCATTTGAGTTTCAGCTAAGTTAATGAAGTTTTTCAAATGTTCCATGGCAACAGATTTCAGCTTAAGAAGGGAAATCCATGTAGCCCTGGTGTAGTCATCAACGAGAGTGAGGAAGTATCTATGGCCATTCGGTGTTTATGTCCTAATGGGACCGCAAATGTCAACATGAAGGAGGTTGAAAGGTTCTGTGGTCTTGATAGTGGATGTGGGAAATTTTAAACGTTTAGACTTGGCTTTGTAACACGTGGAACATGGAAAAGGATAGTTTTCTAAACGTTTGGGTATGTTGATGTTTATTATTTTCTTCGTTCTTTTCAAAGAAATATGTCCTAATCTATCATGCCATAGATTGAAATCATTTGACAAATTCACACGCATGGGTTTAGCATTAGAATCGAAACAAGCTGTTACAGATCTTTCATTCAACACAAAATTGCACAAAGATTCTACATCAACAACATACAACCCATTTATTTGTCTTCCAATTGTACGAACATGTCACTCCTAGAGTCTTGCATAACATAATTTTCTTTATAGAATGTAACAGAAACCTTCAATTCTTGAATAAGTTTAGATACTAATATAATATTGAAACGAAAAGATGGAACTAGCAAGACTTACGCAGGCAGATTTTTCCACGGTGTGCTAGATTTCCCACAGAGACTACACAATTCATGTTTCCATCAGGCAACATAATGTTTTTGTTCACATCAAGATCAAAACAATTAGAGAGCAGATTTTTGTTTCCACTCACATGCTCAGTCGCACCGGAATCCAGGATCCATAAATTTCACAATTCATTATTGGTGGAATATGTATTGGAATTTAGACATGGTTGAGAATCAAAGGAAGTGATGAAGTTACCTGTGAATTCTCCAAAGTTGGGCTGTCCAGCTGGTACAGTCGCGTCCCTTTGTTGAAGATACGCAACTAATTCTTGCAATTGGTCTACACTGAAACCGCGGACTGGTGAGTCTTGGACGGCTTTGTGATAAGTGTCCAAATGAGCATGTTTTATAGGTGTATTTCATATATTATATTAGCACTTTTCTTGCTCATTTCTCCACTTTGGTTAGTTTTCCTCTAGTTATGTTTTTAATTATCTCACAAATTTATTGGTTAAACATGAGGAAAACCAAGCTAGGAGCAAAGTACACGAAGAGACGAACGCATAGGCGAAAACGGGGATCAAATCGGAGCTAAAACGAACATTTTAGAGGCAAAAGACCCTTCCGGACCAGTGTCCGAATCACCTGGTCCGGACCAACACACGCCAGCGCACCAGATAAGAAAATCAACATTGGTCCGGACTAGCTGGTCCGGACGAACGTGTCATGCCAGCGTACAGGGCCAGCGTGTGAAGAGATAAAATCATTATCTCTTCACACGTTAACACCACCGCCTTACCACTCCCTTTACCCTATTTTCTCTATAAATACACCTCCAAACCTCCATTAATCCATATCTCATTCCACCCCAAACTTATGCCATTTTCCTTCCATAAAAATACCATAAAACTCTCCAAAAATCATACATCTCATCCACATATTATCCACATAAATTCCATACAACACCTCATTCCATAAAAACATTCCATTTTCATACCGTTGTTCTGTCCAACCTCTGCCCAAATATTAGCAGTCAAGATAGTGGAGCTGAATTAATTATCTTTCCCAGATGATTTCTTTTACTTCTCATTCTGTCTTTTTAATTATGTTGGGCTAAGAGGATTTACTCCGGGCGAAGGTTTGGTCGTAATTTGTTTAATTATGTAATCTATATTTCTACCGGTTAAAATAAATACAGTTTGTTACGATTAAAGTTTATCTCTCTCCCTTTTTAATAAATTTCATCGATTTATTAAAAAGCTTTACTAAATCTGTTTCTAATCTGATCGGTGACAAACAGATAGGTTAATTAAGCCGTAAAACTGTAGGAAACTTATTTTCATCGGATAAGTTAGTACTCAGTTGCAAGAATAAAATTCCTCACACTCCTCTGCCGTTTACTAGTGCTTGCTTGAGTTTTCATCGGACCTTGCATTTTCTGGTAACGAGTTCTTATGAGTTTTCATCGGACCTTAAGATAATAACAGGAATTTTGCCAAACTATTATAATAAACCGGTAGAGATAACATAATTAATCAGATTATATAAACCTGAACCCGGAGTTCCGCTTAATTTATCTTCAACTCAGTTAATCTTATCTGTTGTTTTATTTACAAAAACAAGTCAATTAATTTCCCCCTCTTGTGACAAGCTTAGGTACTATTTTATTTCACTATAAGTCCCACGGTTTGACCCCGACCGCTTCTGTCTTACTATACTACTGCGACCGGGTTTTATTTGCAGCCCGACGGATATTTTGAGTATTAATTTCTTTCTTAATTATTTTAATTACACCAGTTCCAACCACTCACAATATACAGTCTGCACTTTGCTGCTTCCTGGAGTATCGACAATCACAGAGCCAATCTTCATCTCAGATCTCTTCTTCGTCTCATCGGTGGGGAAACCGACCAACCACCAACATTCGGTGTGCCCGTGGCCTAATTTCCCGCAGTTGGAGCATTTGGGCGATCTCTTTTGGAACTGGTGGTAGGCTTGGCGGCGTTCTTTCTGTTCTGGTTCTTGGAGTTCGCCGTCGAAACACTCCCCTTCTGCCTTCCGAAACTAAATTATTCCTCCTCCTCTAGCAGCTGAGGCAACAGACTGTTCCGATTCTTCTCTAGATTCGATGTTAACTCTGGTTTCTTCTTCTTGAATCATGAGGGAGAATATTTCCTCCAGAGTAGGGATTTGGGACATCGCTAGAACTTGCGCCCTCAATTGAGAATAGGGCTTGCTCAGACCCATCAGGAAATGTATTGTTTCCTCTTCCGATCGAGCCTTCCGTTGATTTTCTGTCGATTTACAAGATGCGCAGCAAGAACATTCCTCGATAGGTCACACAGTTCACAGTGAGCCCAAACCTCTATGGATTTCATGAAGTAGTCCGTGATTGTATCTTCTCCCTGCCTCAAAATTCACAATCTGGGTTTTAATGTGACGAAGAGTTGCTAAATTCTTTTTCTTCAATCTTTTGCACAACCAGTCCCAAATCTGTTTAGGGTCACTGATGTACATGACATTGCGGGCGATGTTTGGGGAAAGGGAAGAAATCATCCACGAGACCACCAGGGACTTTGCCCCCCTCCATGCCGCCGTGCGAACAACGTCGCTGGAATCGGGTTGATCGATCGAGCCGTCGATAAACCCTATTTTATTCTTTGCGATCAATGCTTCTTGCATTGTCCATTTCCAGCCTAAAAATCCGTCCCCGGTGAATTTGGGTGCTAGGGCTTGTCCCGTTTGCTCTGTGTTGGCGACGAAGAGAGGGTCTATTTGGTCGATGGTGCTTGCAGTGGTGGTTTCTGGTTTCTTGCCGGAAGTTTGATCAGCCATTGTCTTCTATTGTGATTGAGATATGTGGTGCTTTGGTACCATGATAAACACTATGAAATCATAGAGTGATACGTATTATTTCTTGAAACAATGTTACTGTGTATATCGCTTTCTTAGTTTTTGTGTATGTATCATAATGACATCGAGTACATATATATATATACTCTGCTTACTTGTGTAAACTAACTGTCATTGACCAGCCTAGTGTAACAAATACATGTAATGCATATCCTATATACAATCTAGAAAAGTACATAGTGTCACACCTAGAATACAAGTCTAATAGAAGGCAATCACTCCCAGGTTGATCTTTACAAAACAAACCCTAACTTGAGCAAAACGGTAGATAGTATACAATTCCAGGGAATGGTCTAACTACTCTGATTTTACAAACACCGGAATCATCTGTTAAAATTTGTAGCATTCTTTTCTTTAGAGTAACCACGCCGTTTGTATAGTTCAGAGTTTGTTGTTCAAAGTTATGCATTTTATTTGTTTCGTCTTCTATGTATTTTTTAAACACCCTTATTCTTGTTTTCTTATAGCTTGAAACGACGACACTTCTCTTCCTGTAACTAACTTCGATTCCATGAAAGTTCTATGATGTTTTTTTTCTTGTGTTCCTATTCAAGTGATGAATCTTGATTTCCAAAATAGTATCAGAGCAACTAATTTCTACATCGGAGTAGTTTTCGCCGTTTCTTGTTGTAGATCGATAGATGATGTCTAAGGATATCGCTCTCACGATGTAGAATCTGTTTCAAATTTTGCATGCGGCCACAACTACGAACGTTGGATCAAGCACGGACATGCGGATCCTCATATTACATCCCAACGATCATCTAGGTATGGTGGTTGGAACTCAGTTCAATGGATCTAACTTTCATACTTGGAAGTAGTCGGTTACCCATTCTCTCCAAACGAAAAACAAGATCGGTTTTGTTACTGTATTGAGAAACCTAGTGTCAATGATGCTAAACTTCTTAAATGGCTAAGGTGTGATAGTCTTGTTAGAGCTTAGATCTTAAATTCTCTGAGTCCATCTATTGCTTAGAGTGTCATGTTTGTGGCTAATGCGAATGTTTTTTGGGATGATCAGTGTAGTCATTTCGAGGTTGCGAACAGAGCTATTGTTTCAGTTGAGACAAGAAATTACAACTATGAAACAAGAGAATGATACCACAATAGTTTATTACACCAAGATGATAACCTTGTGGGATGAATTCAATTGGACGAGCAAGCTTCCATGATGCTCCTGTGGATTTCTCAAGGAATGGGAGAAGCTAGTAGAGAATCAGTAACTGATTGAATTCTTGATGGGATTAAATGACAATTATAGACATGTTCGAGGAAACATTCTTATGATACGTTTTCTGCCTACGACGGAACAACATGTTATAAGCACACTCTAAATTTCTGAAGTAGTCAATTCTTTGTTTTTCTGTCACCATCGTTTGCTAACAAGGAATTGTGTTTCTATCCCTTCCTCTCTCTTTCATTTGTGTGGTGAAGTGACTTACCATTTCTAACCTAATCGAAATTCTGCCAAACTATCAAGAAATACTCTATCCCAAATCCCCTATTTATTGCCGATAATTCAACATAGAACCTTCTTATAATTTTGATCTCTCCTTGTTTCTAGCCACAAGAACAAAAAAATTGAGGAAATTAGTTGGAGATGGAATCGAATCTTTTAGTGACCGAATCTCTGGTTTTTCACAGCTAAAACAACTTTCTTCCTTGCCGATTTCAATAGAGATAAAATCGGGCGATTTCAATATACGTTTCTTGTTGCCAATTTTAATATGTTATAAAATATGCCGCGCGCCTGATTGAAAAATCAGGTGAGACATCGTGCTTGATTGAAAAATCAAGTGAGACATCATGCTAGATTTAAATATCACGTGAGCCATCGTGTCACATTTAGTTTATTGTTAATTATTTCATTTATTTTGTGTTATCCAATTTATCATCTTTCATATTTTTTTATATATTAGTATGAAAGTGAGACAATGTATCAAATATTAATTTCACGTTAGACATAATGCCAAACATTAATTTCATGTGAGGCATTATGCCAGAAATACTAATCACATAAGGCATTGTGCCAGAAATACATACCACATAAGGCATAGTGCCAAAAATACATTCATTTCATGTGAGACAACTTTAATGCTCCTTTTGTGAATCTAAAATCGAATATGTTATCCATCTCTTTGTTCAATGCTTGAATTTTATTGATTTTGTAATAGTAAAAAATATAATTTCCGAAGTATAATTTAAATAAAATAAAATTGAATGGAATGAAGAAAGTTGTTTAGTAAACATGAAATGAAGAAAGTTGTTTCGTAAACATGAAATGAAGAAAGTTGAAAATAGTGTGGTAGAGACATGTTTATGTATATAGATGGAAGATGGTAAACTCCATGCATGTTTGGTTTATTTTTGGTCTTTTTATTAAAGCAATGAAAAAAACTCAACCTCATAAAATTTAACCTTTGTGTCATCGCATACAGATGGTGGGAATCACTCCCAGGCCAATCTTTACAAAACAAACCCTAACCTGAGCAAGACGGTAGACAATATACAACTCAAGAAATGGTCTAAACCTCTCTGATTTTGCAAACACCAGAATCATCTATTAAAACTTGTAGCATTCTTTTCTCTAGAGTAACCACGCCGTTTCTATAGTTCAGAGTTTGTTGTTCAAAGTTCTGCGTTTTACTTGTTCCCTCTTCTCTGTATTTTTTAATTAAGCGCCTTCATTCTTGTTTTCTTATAGCTTGAAACGACGACACTTCTCTTCATGTAACTAATTTCATTTCAATGAATGTTCTATAATGTTCCTTTCTTTGTTCCTATTCAAGTGATGAATCTTGATTTCCAAAATAGTATCAGAGCAATTAATTTCTACGTCGGAGTAGTTTTCGCCGTTTCCTATTGTAGATCGATCGATGATGTCTAAGGATACCACTCTCACGATGCAGAATCTGTTTCAGATTTTGAATGCAGCCACAACTATGAACGTTGGATCAAGCACCAACATGACAGATCCTCTATACATACATCCCAACGATCATCTAGGTATAGTGGTTGGAACTTAGTTCAATGGATCTAACTTTCATTCTTGGAAGCATTTGGTTACCCATTCTCTCCAAATGAAAACAAGATCGGTTTTGTTATGGAGATATTGAGAAACCTGGTGTCAATGATGCCAATCTTCTTAAATGGAAACTGTGTGACAGTCTGGTTAGAGCTTGGATCTTAAATTCTCTGAGTCCATCTATTGCTTACAGTCATGTTTGTGGCTAGTGCGAAACGTTTTTAGGATGATCAGTGTAGTCGTTTTGAGGTTGCAAATGGAGCTGGTTTTCAGTTGAGACGAGAAATTGCAAGTATGAAACAAGAGAATGATACTGGAATAGTTTATTACACCAATATGATAACCTTGTGGGATGAATTCAATTTGCTATGTTGTAATTATAGGGATAGGAGGAGAGAAATTTAATTCTAGAGTAGAAGCCCGTATTTAGTTGGGACAACGACCCAATCAAAGGGACACAAATTGTTTGATCTTCTTACTCGCTGAGTCTTCATCAATAGAGATGTTGTATTTCATGAGAACATCTTTCCTTTCAAGCAGACCCTTCTTAGTCTTAAGGATGATATTTCACCTCTCATACACCATGAAGATTAAGAACATGAATTTTCCAATCATTCCATTTCTCATTATTTTGATGACCCCACTCCTTTACCACTGCCAGCAATACCTCTTTCACAAGGGAAACACCAAGAACCCATCAATGATCACCTTGCTGATGCAAACAATACCCTTGACTATATAAACCCCACACCAACTCCTACCTTTCAAGATTAGCTTGACAATGTCAGGAGATCTACTCGAACCTGGACTATACCAAGATACTTATATGATTTTGTTCTAGGGAGCTTTAATTCGTGTCAGTCACTTCAGGTCACTCTCACTGATGTTATTCCTTCTCATTTCCTTTCCATTATTCATCCTTCCTCTTTTTAGGATGATCAAATACCAAGTCATCCAACTACGTTTGAGGCAGCCAGCCTGATCCTTAATGGATAGATATTGTGCAGAAGGAGATCACAGCTCTCAAAACTAATGCCACTTGGGACCTGGTTGCCAAGCCTTCTCACAAGAAACCAATTGGCAGTAAATGAGTTTATAAATAAAGTTAACTGCACATAGTAGTATAGAAAGATTTAAAGTTAGACTTGTTGCAAAAGGTTTAACCTAACAAGAGGGGGATTATCACGAAACTTTATCTCCTGTTGTCAATATGACCACAGTTAGAGATTTTCTCATTATTGTTGTCAAGAGGGGATGAGATATATGCTAGTTTGACATCAGTAATGCTTTTCTTCATGGTAACCTTGATGAAGAGGTTTACATGATTCCTCCAAAAGGGTATTTACGGCAAGGAGATATAAGAGTGTCATTTGAAAAATAGTGTGTATGGATTAAAGCAGGCATTTAGACAATGGTATGCTCGCTTGTCTGATTTTCCTAATTCTTAGATATCACTAATATTTGAATGATTATTCCATGTTCATCAAGGTCAACAATGGTTGCTCTACGTACATGATAGTATATGTAGATGATATTCTGATCATAGAAAATGATCCAGAAGAGATTGTATGGATTAAAGCAGGCATTCAGACAGTGGTATGCTCGCCTGTCTGATTTTCCTAAATTCTTAGATATCACAAATCTTTGAATGATTATTTCATGTTCATCAAGGTCAACAATGGTTGCTCTACGTACATGATAGTATATGTAGATGATATTCGGATCATAGAAAATGATCCAGAAGAGATTGTTCACGTTAAAAAAATCTTGATTCACAGTTCAAGATTAAAGACTTAAGAAACATCAATTACTTTCTAGTAATGGGATTTCTGAAGACGAAAGGTCTTGTCATTACTCGGAGAAAGTTCAAGATGGAAAAGGTCGAAGAATTTTGTAAAACTGAATGGAAGGCTGCTACTGCACCTCTTGAACTTGGGCTAAGGTTAGAACAAGGATAGGGAACTCTTCTATCTGATCCCACTCTCTACAGACAGATAGTTGGAAACTGAATTGCATGACTCACACTAGATGTAACATCCTAGTATCCCACTGTTGTGATATTTTCCACTTTGGCACGTAGACCGCAAGGTTTTGTTCCTGGGGTTTCCTCGCCCCAAAAGGCCTCATTACAAGGAGAGGTATCACTAGTACAAAAAACATCTATTTCGGCGGTTGTACAACCGCCGAAATGGAGACCGCCGAAATAGGCACCATATCTCGGCGGTTGTTAGCTAAAAACCACCGAGATAGGCCCGTGTTAGAACAAAAAAAACACACCTATTTCGGCGTTGTTAGCTAACAACCGCCGAAATAGGTCCTTTTTTTTAAAAAAAAATCGATTTTTGTGTCGTCTTCAACCTCGCAGCAGTTCCAGTGATTTTTGACAGAGGCGCAAACACAAGCGCAAACACGAGCGCAAAGCATGTATGTTCGCCTGCAAGTTTGAGTATATTACTGGTGGGCAATCAAATGCTTCAGTTTGAGTAGATTATTTAGACTCTAACTACAGATGGAACAACAAAAACAAGCAAAACGAATGGACTGATTTACACCTTTGAAATCTCCAGAAGTTTTGGGCTCTAGCTCTTGGCACCCTCATCGATCATCCGCCCGTTCTCTGTTCCAGCCGCGTCTAGTGTCGAAGCTTCACCATCGCTGCAGGGTTGCGAATCCCGTGAGAAGGAGAGGGGAGGTGCGAGCGAGTATGTTGTTGCCAGTTAGGGCTCGAACATCACCGAGGTTTGAGAGGAATTGAGAGAGTTCGATGGTGAGTTGAGGGCGCCGTTCGAGAGGGAAAGGAAATCGAGAGGATGAAGAGATGAGGCTGGCGAGCAAATATATAATTAAATAAAGTCTATTTCGACGGTTGTTAGTAACAACCGCCGAAATAGACTGAAAATTAAGCGGCATTTCAAAATTTTCAGAAAAAAATCCCGGGAAATGACCCTATTTCGGCGGTTGTAACGACAACCGCCGAAATAGGGCTCCGAGATTTCTAGTGTATTGAAAAAAGACACCTATTTCGGCGGTTCCTAGCTAGGAACCGCCGAAATAGGTGTCTTCGGAGCCCTATTTCAGCGGTTGCCTCTACAACCGCCGAAATAGGGGCGCCGAAATAGGTGTTTTTTGTACTAGTGTATCCTCACCCATATAAGAAGTGGTTCGTTTCTCCCCCCCAATCGATGTGGGAGGTAAACCTCAAGGGTATTACACTCCACCCCCCTTGGGAGCCCAGCGCCCTCGCGGGCCACACCGGTACACTGACCTGGGTCTAGCTCTGATATCAACTGTAACATCCTAGTATCCCACTGTTGTGATATTGTCCACTTTGGCACGCAGGCAGTACAGTTTTATTCCTGGGGTTTCCTAGCCCCAAAAGACCTCACAACAAGGAGACGTATCCCCACCCATATAAGGAGTGGTTCGCTCTCCCCTCCAATCGATGTGGGAGGTAAACCTCAAGGGTATTACACTAGACCTGATCTCAGTTTTTTTGTTCAGTACCATAGCCAATTCATGACACGTCCTTCAAATGTTCATTTGACAGCTGCTTATCATACCTTAAGGTATGTTAAAGGCACTCTTGGATATGATTTACTTCTAAATAACTCTAGACTGACAAATTTGATTGGATACTGTGATGTGGAATGGCCATCACGCCCTACTACCAGGAGATCACTAAGTGGTTTCTTTATTACCTTTTAAAGTCGTCCTCTTTCATGGAGATCAAAGAAACAAACTAATGTTGCTCTATCTACTGTGGAGGCAGAATATTTCTTATTAAGAAGAATTACAACTGAAATTTCTTGGAGTACCAAACTTCTTAATGAGCTCAGTTCAGAAGATGTGGAGTCAGTTTCTTTGCATTATGATAACAAGGCAACGGTCTATATTGCAAAAAATCCAGTGTTCCATGAGTAAACGAACCACATTGATCTTGATTGTCACCATGTTAGAGAAAAGTTACAGCAAGGGTTTATTTGTGTGAATCATATTCCTTCCAAGTAGCAATTAGCCGATCCCTTAACCAAGATACTGCTAGGCAATTAGTATTTTCTTATGTTTTCTGGATTCTGTCTACATGAGGTTGATTCATGAAAAATGCCAAATCAAGTCAATCTGTTGCAGGAGGATCAGGATTGAGGGCGAGTGTTAAAATTTGTAGCATTCTTTTCTCTACAGTAACAATGCCGTTTCTATAGTTCAGAGTTTGTTGTTCACAGTTTTGTGTTTTACTTGTTCTCTCTTCTCTTATTTTTTAGGCGGCCTCATTCTTGTTTTCTAATAGCTTGAAACAAACATCACTTCTCTTACTGTGACTAATTTTGATTCGATGAAAGTTCTACGATGTTCCTTTCTTCTATTCTTATTCAAGTGATGAATCTTGATTTCCAAAAACTCTCGACAACCACACTGAAAATGTATATTGGAATAGAGAAACACTTTTAAACTTCATGCATATTATGTTATTCTTTAGTCATCCTATTACCTGGCTAGAGTAACCACATTGTGAGGACACAAGTCTTCCTACTTATTAATATTTTTATGGTATGAGGTGAAAGTATATAATCACTAATGTTTTAAAAAAAAGAATAGTATAGTATTATTTAAAGGGAAACAACCTAAAACAGTGAAGGAAACCCAAAACGGAAATAGTTGAAACAGAATCAGGTGTGAGACTCGGATATCTTAATTGGAGCCAAACCAAAACTTGGTAATGGCTAAAGCTGCCTTCCATCCACAAGAGCGTGTCTAGCTCGTTTATAAAAAGATCAACCGGAAACCAATTCTGACACCCCTACCAAAATATTACATAATATTGCCTAGAAACTCTTACCATACCAATGACAGAACCACTTACCAAGTTTACACGCGTTTTAAACAAAGCAAAGACCACATACCAACTAATGATACTAGACAAATCATCACAAACACAAACCCCAAACACTCCCTTAGCAGAGCACTTCCTGAAATCACAAAAATAACCAGTACTTCCGTTAGCTTCAGAGGGAAACCAAACCTGCGCCAAACCGGCCCTTAAGCACCTTCTCTCCCCCCCCCCCCCACCCTGAACCATCACCACCTTGACTATCACCATAGCCCACCGCAATTAAGCAAGTTAAGTGCCAAATTGGGTTCGGCCTATTTAAATATGCAGAAACACCAGATTTAAGCGATTGTGTTTACTTTCATCAATTTGAAATTTATACATATGCAGAGTAGTGGTCAAATCAAAGAGGTATGATGATGCTCTGCATGAATCATCCAACAACATGATCTACCGTTACTTCATGTTGACATAGCAACCCTACTTTTCATCCATGTCCCGAGTAATTTGGCTGAGATCGCCCCCTGAAGGATTTAGATGTAGGATAGCAGATTGAGGTGTAGAGTAAGAGGTAGTATTGAGAGAGACCTCATGTTTTAGGGCTTGAGTTTGGTGTGATATCCACACTTATGAGGTTAGCATAAAGTTGTATATCTCTTCAGCAGGGAAAGGGCTAGATCAGGTGAGAATGGTAGAGACTAGAGAGAATACTCATGTGGTATACCCTTTAAAATATAACTCTGAAATTCTCTATCCGCACTTTGTAACCAGTAACTGAAAGAGAATCAACAAGGGATTTTGTCCTATTGTAATAGCATGTGATTGTTTATATAGGTTTCTTTTCAATGGAGGCTAGCTGGAGGTGAAGCTGACCAATCTGAGCATTGGTCTTAGTTGCAAAGGCATCATGGAGATAGGATCCGACACGGGCACAACTTTTGTAGTTTATAACCTATCCAAGTATATAAGTAGATAGAGAAGCAGGGAGGATTGAGCGTACCACATGATCTTGCTGATCATAGCAAGATATATGTGGATTTTCAGATCCATCATTTTTTGGAGATGGACAATTGTATGTCCCATCCACAAACTTGTATAAATCACACCCTTTGAGAAGGTGAGTATAACACCTTTCCATAATCTGAATTTGTCTCCCTTTGAGTGTAACAAGGTTAGATGTTGCTGATAATATTGCTTGTGTGCTGGATTGTGCAGATGATTGAGTTTGGCAATGTGTCGAACATATACCTGCTCCAGATCCACCGGTACCGCAAGTACCACTAGTAGCAGATCCGATAGGAGATTGTTCGACCATGATCAGATCGAGAAGGGAAGATAACAATGGACAGATCGATCAACAGAGAAAAAAGTTACGAAAGATTGGTGTGAGCCTTGAGAGCTCTAATACCATATAGGTTAACGTAGTGTAAAGGTGATTCAAATGTGTATTTCATTCATTATGTCTTGTATTTTTACAGTGAGATATTTTATTGTCTTATAGGCCTATATATACGTTGATATGAGAGTGGGCTTGAATTAAGTAATCACATACTATGGGTCTAACTAGCCCTCTAACACCTTACTGGATTTTAGGTAGAAATGTTAATGTTTTATAAGGAGAGGGTGAAAAAGTGATAAGGAAAGTGAATAAACAAGTAAATATTACTTGATGGGAGGAGCCTATCAAAACGAACCTAAGAAGATCCGCAGTAGATAGTTGATTCTATATCCTCGTGATTCATTATTTTATACTCTTAATTCTCTAACATTGTCCATATTTGTCATTTTCAAGTTGCTTAACACATTTCATTTATATGCATCATTTATGCTTCCTTTGTGATTCAGAAAGACTCGATTCAGCTGTATAACAAATGCTTTTAAGGATGCTAAACATAATACTACAAAAATGCTTATTTTTCATCCCAACTATTGAATACGGGTGCTGATTCATTATCTAAGCCACTGTTGAGGCTGAAGCAGAGGCTCATTATCATCCAAGGACCAAATGACAGAGGTAGCCTATCCTGATAATTACGTTATATTGAATCGTAGATGTGCTGACAATTAAGCTTCTGTTTGTTTCTACCTGTATGCTAGCAAGAGATGATAATTTCCTTGGCTATATCAATGTGAGTGGATATGCTGATGATGTCCTGTTTTCTGTTACCGGGTTTCTAGTTTGTGAACTCTTGCTACACTTAGTTTCTCTTTAAAATTTTCACTGTTTAATTACTTTCTGTGGTGCCTGCTCACTTCGAATGTTCTTTTGAACTTCTGTGTGAAATCTGATCTCTATAGCTTGTTAATATGATGAACTAACTTTTTTCACGGTCTCATGGGTATTTACTGATGCCATTGCATAACCCTTGTTCATAGTCATAGGAATCCTTCTGTTTTTTGTTGTTGTTGTTGTAGACTATGATGTGTGACTGTTTTAAATTAATCTGATGGAGGTAGAATCCCAATGTTGTTATGGTAAGCGTTAGCTTGCCTGATGATAGAATATTGTGGTTGGATTATTGGAATATTGTGGTAAATTGATGCGCTAAGCTTGATGGTACACAGTGCCGCACTAGCTTTCCTCATAAATCATGGTGTAGGCTTGCTGTCAAACATTAACATATATGCCCTATTCTTGTTTTAATATGATGGTGGTAGAAACCAAATACTGTCATGGTAAGCGTTAGTTTGCCCGACGATACAGAAAACCTTAGTCATCCCATTTGGCGACATTCTACAAGGATTGTATTCCCTATTTTTACTGGGCTAAACTCTATGGATCGCATTGTAATTTGGTTGACTGCAGCAACATTTTTATGCATTATCTGAAGGTTTAGCGTATAAACTCATCACTGATAATTATGACTGACATAATCCATCTGCAACATGTTCCTTCTTGTTCTTTGTATTCTTCTTAAAGTATTGTGTTTGTTTTTTTAGGAAGGGTTAAAGGATATGGTTATGTAATTAAACCTTCACAATTCAACCGTAAAAAGAGTACAACCGATGGGCTAGTTCTAGTGTTGCTCGTGCCGATCGAGAAGAGGTTTCCATGCTCTGAAACCAAGTGGCTAGAACATATGATTGCAACTTTGCAAGCCCAAGTAGGAGCCTTGGCCTCTCAAGAGCTGTTGGATAAGATGTGCTGTTGGATGAATGTTGAATGTAGAAGAAAAACGCTAGTAAATAGTTCTATTAGTTATGTTGTATTAAAACTATGGCTGTAGATTTAGGTGTGGAAAGCAGTGAAAAACTGCCATTTTGGTGTGGAATAATGATTGTTGTATTGCTGATTTTTATTAGGATTTTGAAATCCATATTTTGGAATTTTGGATACATTGCAATGCAATTCGTATGGTATTATTTAAATATATATAATAGTACCGGATAAATCAGTCTAATTAGTACCTCTTATTCTTGTTTTTTTTTTAAAAAAAAAAACAAAAAATTTCGACCCAATGTTTTTATTTCTGCGCAAAACTTCGTCGAAATATAGCCTTTTCGACGCCATCCTTCACGTCAAAATAAACAGGTCAATTGCGTCGAAATTTTTTTTGACTGTCAACTAGACGACGCGAGGCCGACACATGGATTTTGTAAATTTCGACGCAACTTTTGCGTCAAAATGACATTTTTTTGCTTCAAAATTTCATTGTTTTTCTTGTAGTGTATCCGCAACTTTGTAACCAATAATTGAAAGAGAATCAACAAGGGATTTTGTCCTATTGTAATAGGATGTGATTGTTTATGTAGGTTTCTTTTCAATGGAGGCTAGCGGGAGGAGAAGCTGACCAATCTGAGCATAGGTCTTGATTGTAAAGGCATCATGGAGATAGGATCCGACATAGGAAAAGCTTTTGTAGTTTATAACCTATCCAAGGATCTTGCTGATCATAGCAAGATATATGTGGATTTTCAGATCCATCATCATTTGGAGCTAGACAGTTGTAAATCCCATCCACAAACTTCTATAAATCACACCCCTTGAGAAGGTGAGTATAACACCTTTCCACAATCTGATTTTGTCTCCCTTGAGTTTGACATGGTTAGATGTTGCTGATAATATTGCTTGTGTGCTGGATTGTGCAGATGATTGAGTTTGGCAATGTGTCGAACATATACCTGCTCCAGATCCACCGGTGAAATACCCCAAACCTTGATATGTGGTTTAAATATTAAACTATGGTATATAAAAGCTAAAAAGTGCCTTAGAAACATCAGTGAACAATTTAAACCATAGTAAAATGCAATAAAGCACTAAGATACGGTTTGAGCAAAAACATGCTTTAAGCTTGGAGTGAACTTGGTTAGGACCCAAAGAACCTAAAAAGACTATATAATAGTCAATTATTATTTAATAAGGCAAATTAAGTCCTTAGGAAACTTTGGTAGACAGTTAAACCAAACAAAACACAAATAAAATGCCTTAAAGTTAATAAGAGCAAAAATGTGCTCTAAGCTTGGGATAAATTTGTATAAGACCTAATGGTCATACCTATACCTTATAAATATGTTAATGAACATATTAAAACCAATTACCAAAGAAAACCAAGCTTGAAAACAAGTTAAAACACAAAAAGTGCTTTAAGGAGTCTTAAAGCACGTTTTTGAAAAATTGTCTTGTAAATGAGTTTTGAATGGCTAAATGTCCATCATTACTCTTTAATTAACATGTGTACTATATAGTATCACATTTTGAAGTCTATATCAATGGGAAATCAAAAATTTCACATGTATGTGCCTTGTTTTAGTGAATAGTAACTATTATAAGCTAGTTTGTAACATATGTTATTATAAGTAATTTAATTGGTCAACTAAGACCAAAACAACCCTAAGTAACTAAAGGGGGCCGGTTTTTGTAAGGTGAGTCACCACCATGTAAAAACCAATTAAAGAAAGGAAGGAAAAGTAAGTAAAAGAAGAAAGTTACTTTATAACATAAATATCTTCCAAAAGCAAACTTAAAACTCATTCTCTCATTCCTCTCTTGTTCCCACCGTCTTCTACCCTTTCCTTCTTTCTCTTTTATGATTTGCTATAGTTCCACACAAGAACTCCATATTTGAATGCTTGTAACTCCTAGCTCCATGGTCCAAATTCAATTTCAAGACCACCATTCTTCTAGTTGGAGCAAGCTCTAAACTTCTATCTTTTCAAATCTTCAAAAGCCTCATTTCGGTGCCAAGGAGATTCACCATTGATGGAGCTTGACCTCATCTTTTCACACCTTGTTGTTCTCCTTTGCTTCAAGGTAAGGAAACTCAAAGAAAATCCATGTTTCCTCCATGTTTTTATGTTGACCGAAAATCACCATTAATGGTGTATTTACCTTGCTTTGTTCTAGCTACATTCCAATCCTTCACGGGCTTGGTGGAGTCCTCTCTTGATACTTATTCAAGCTCTCTTCCAATTCCAAGGTAAAACAATTACCTTAATGTGTTAAGACAATATATATAACCTAGGGTTTGTAAATGAGTTTAAGCATGAAGCTTGAATACTCATTGGTGTTACTTGTATATTGATTAGAACATTGACAAGTAAACAAGTCCTCTTGCCGATTTCCAAACAAGGAAGAACAAGAGTGTTCAAGTAAAAAATCTTGAAGAAAAGAGGTAAATGTGCTAACCTAATGTAATTTATTCCTAAGGAAAAATGAGCTTGAATTGCTTAATAAAATACCTAAGGAGCCAATGGTGAATGACCTAGAGAAGTGCTCTCAAGGAAACTATTAAGGGGCATATGTGATGTTGAGTGTAATTGCAGGTCAAAGACATTATTTATGTGGGAAATTCAGTGTTTAAGGTTTATGCAATTTAAGGGCCTAAGAGCCATGTTATTTAAGGGCCTAAGAGCCATGTTATTTAAGGGCCTAAGTGCCAAGCAATTTAAGTTTATGCACTATATTGTGATGTAGTGTAAAATTTGGTGAGTGTTGTGTGTGAGAATACTCTTGATGGGTTTTAGGTGTTCTGGAATGAAATAAGGTAAAAAAACCTAAGTGTTTGGATGTGAGAATATACAAGAGAAGCTATGGCAAAATTTGGAAAATGTATAAGAAGTTCTAAGTGTTTTAAATAAGTTTCGGTGAACTAGGAAGTGTTAAAGGTGAACAAGTGTTTTACTAGGGAAGAAAGCATGTATTAAGGTGATTTAGAGTGATACAAGGATTTAGGTGTTATCTTGGAAGTTCTAGGGATTCAATGTGTGTTTTTGAGGATGTACTAAAGTCTTGGAGAAGTTTGTTTAAGGTTTAGGAATGTTGATGTACAAGGAGGAAATGATGTTTAGGTAAGATGTGAAAAAGGAGATTTAGTTAGTAAGAAAAGATGTTTGAGAGATGATGTTAAGGTGTAGAGGAAACACCTTGGTATAATGGTCATTATAGGTGAAATACCACTTAGAAATCCTAAGGAGAAAACATCCCAAGTGCTAGGAATTTTGTAAGAAGTTTGTGGAATGATAAGATGGTTTTGGTGTGTGATTTAAGGAGTTTAGTACATGGCTAAAGATGTGTTTGAAGTGCCAAATGTGGTTAGAGCACACTAGGGCACTATGAGGTGAAGTTTGGAGTCAAATGGGAATGTAGAAACAAAGGTCTGGAGCCGACCGACCTTAGGGACCGGACCTGCAAGGTCGGTCGAGCTTAGTTTACACTACCGGAAAGAGTTTCTGGAATGGACCGACCTTGGGGACCGGACTTGCAAGGTCGGTCGGGCTTGTATTTTTGGTACAAATTGAGTCCCTGGAATCGACCGAACTTGGGACCGAACTTGCCAAGATCGGTCGGACCTGAGTTTTCAAAGGGGAAAAACTCTCGGGAATAGACCGACCTTGTGGACCGAACTTGCAAGGTCGGTCGGAGTAGAATTTTTGACGGTAATATGTTCTGGAATGGACCGACCTTGTGTAAGGTCGGTCGGTAAGGTCGGTCGGACCAAAAACCTTGTTTAAGGTTATAGGATGATGGGGGTTATTAAGTAATGATGTTATAGGATTGTTAAGGACATGTTAAGTGAGTTATAATGACAATATAGTGGGGGAAAAGTTGTATCAAATGTAAAAGTAAAACAAGTTAAAATGTGAAGTTATTTAACTAAGTTAACAGGGATAAGTTATGAGTATTAGACTTTAAACAATCATGTTACCCCGATGTTAATAAAAGTACATGTAATGTTATCAGTTGTTCGAGAATTGCTCGAGGAACATAAGTGGACATGATAAAGTGGACTCCGGTGACAGGTATGGTTTTCTTGCAACCTGTGTCCTACCGGATTACACCGGCTTGTATGCCAATATGTTTTTCTGTATGTTTGCCACGTTATAAGATAAATCATGAAACGAGTTTACAGTCATTATTGTTGTTGTGTGTTTACGTGCCGATACCGGTAACCTCTAATGCGCATGAAGGGCTAGTTAACCACTATTAGGTAAACGCAAGAGAACGGTATTCGGTAATAACGTTTCCGACCTAAGGAACGTTCTAACCACGGCTATGCGTGAGTTAGTCATGTGATGTTTGTGTGTGATGTTTGTGTGTGAATGTATGACTCTCTCTTCCCTTGTGTGTGTCTAACAAGACTTAACGCAATGTTTGTGATTGTTTATTAAGTTCAATGTTGAACTACTAACAAGTGCTAACGGGGGAAGTGAGGAGTCCGGTTTGTTCCGGCCACGCGTGTGAGTATGGGAGTCGATGTCATAACCGGTTCGATTCTCTTTGTATGTTATGGTTGTTTTCCAATTTGGTTTCCAACCTTCCCTTTAGCTTAACCAAGGCTATTTTACTGACTCACGTCGGGCCACATGGGCATACTATGTTTATGTTTGTTCGGTGTGCTTGGATCACTATATCCGAGACACCTTGTGTTAAGTTATCCATTCATTTAACGAGACGGTAACGAGTTATGTAACGAGCTTATCATGAGACTGGCACATTCTCTAGGCTACAAGTGAACTGACTATGTTTGGGCCGGTTCATAAAGGGAACCGTTCCCGTTATGTTATGTCTTATTGTGGTGCTGCAATTCTTATTGCGATGTGATGTGATATGTTGTTAAGATGTGGAGTATGTGGACCATGGATATGAATTCCAGTTTATTGTAAGAGGCGCTTAAGGATAACCCGATTGGTGGGTAAGTGTCGCCTATTAAGGAAATAGCTCCATTAAAGGAGAAACACTCTAGGGGTTTAAGATCACAATGAGTGATTTGTTAAGTGTAGTTGTATTGGCTGTTTTAATGAGCCATTGTTGTGCAGTGTAATGTGTTGTGTATTTGTAGTTTACATGCGTGATTCAATTATAATCAACCACATGCTAAGACGACAATTAGTTGTGCGTGGCCCAGTAGCATGCGGGCTGCGGGATTACCATACCAGCAAAGGTGCTGAACCCCTGGGGGGCCACCCTTTCTCTACTTTTCCTATTTGCAGGTACAAGGAGCTGGAAGCCGTTCGAGAGTAGGACGGGGTAGTCGTTGTACATGGGTAATCATTTAAGTTGTATATGTACAGTAGGTGTAGTAAGACCGAGATTGTTATTGTGATAAGACAGGAATTCATCTATTTCTAAAGGGTCTTTCGATACCTAATCTGTTACCATTGACTGATAAATTCCTATCTTATGAGCAATTTATGTTTTTGTTGCAATTATCTTCTTTTATGGTTTTTGTGTGCTTTTTCAGGCTTTTATCTCAAAGGAAACACACTCATATCACTTATGGAATGCATGGCAAATCAAACAAGCTTAAATGGAATCAAGAAATTAAATCTCGACCTAAATACAGACATGGTCCGGGACTTGTTGCATAACTTAAGTCCCGGACCACTATGAGGCATCAATCTCGACTGAATTTCAAGCATGGTCCGGGACTTTATACAAATCCTAAGTCCCGGACCACAAATCAGCGCAAACCTTCGACCTGTTTCAATGGTATGGTCCGGGACTTCATACAGAACTCAAGTCCCGAACCATATTACTGGGAGCGATGATCTGTAGCCGCGAAAAGAAGAAACGATAATATTTTCTAAACCGCCGCCATCCATCGTCCTCACTTTCCAGACCTTCATGCACTGCTACTACTTTCCATCTTCTAATCCCACTAAACCCAATTATTTCCCTAAAACCAGCAACACCATCCACCATTCCACTCACTAATTCCAACCTCATCTCCACCACCATAAACTGCTGTTACGTATCAATAGAGGCTCTATAAATAGAGCTCTCTCCTTCTCATTAAAACATCCTGCAGAGAAGCATCTCACACCCTCCATCCATCTCCATCTCATTTTCTTACGTTCCAGCCATCACCATTTTCTTCATACACACAACTAATTCTGCAGAAAGCAAAAATACCTCAACTCCATTCACCATCCATTTCCACGTATCATTCATATCACCATTTTCCATCAAGCAGCTGGAGACTTCAACAAGTGGAGATTGAGTAGGGGAACTGTTTTTGTGCACAGAGACTCCATCAACAACCTTAAAACAGAGTTTCTTCTTCTTTATCTTCTTTAATGTTATTCACATATTGTTGTAGTAATTTCATTTCCATGGCTGAGTAGTTTCCATAAATTTCGGTTTGCTATGTAATCTAAATTCTGAGGTTCCATTATCTTTGTGATTTACCATTTTACAGATTAAAGTGTGTTCCTTATTATCTTTATAAATCTTGTGATTTGGCCAATTACTTGATTTTATCGGTTTATCTGCTGACAAGTGAGAACTGCGGTAGATAACAGACAACAGGAACAACACCGGTTAATTTAGAGACGGTAATTCCTCTAGGATATTAACTGATCATTAAACTGGATTATTCTTAAGGCTGTTAGCAATTAGTAAATTTATAACGAGAGTTAGAATTTATTAGTTGTTAATTAGAATTCACCGAGCGGGAGACCGAACGTGAAATATTTATGTTCTAGGATTTTAGTCTAAATTTGGTAAACACTGAAAAAGGAACCGAAGAAATTGAGGAATAGTAAACCGGAATTTTCCCTTCTCATTAATTCAAAAAACATCATTTTTTGCTCACTGTCCTGTGCATTTGTTATCCTTGTTCTTATTTACAGTTTGTTTCAGTATTAGTAATTCAACAAACAAAACCCCCTGTTACTTGAGTTATTTTACTTTGTTTGATCTTAAATATTATTAAACTAAACGCTGCCTCCCCTGGATTCGATAACCTGGAGGGACACTTCTAGGAAAACTTGCTATAATCGACCGGTATTCTTGCCGTTAGGTTTTACCCAACAAGTAATGGCGCCGTTGCCGGGGAGGCACGGTTGCTTAGTTTGATTTTTTTTTTTTTTTTGATCTTATTTAAATTATTTTCCTTTGTAGTTTGTTTCATTTTATTTTGTTCTTTTTGAAACTGCATTACTATCAGTTATCTGATCTTGGTTTATGGTCAAAACTCGTTCTGAAGGAGACCCTGAATTCGAAATCGAACAAGAGATAGAAAGAGTAACAAGAAGGATTCGGAAGAGGTTAGTGCTGGATCCTCCAATTGAGCAGGAGTGTTCCTAAAAGATTCACCAACAGAAGGAATTGTTGAAGAAGAAATCTAAACAACCCCTCAGAACCAATATGGAGAATCCAGAGAGGCACATGAGGGATTACACCCGCCCAAGCGTTGAAGGGCTTACCTCACCAATAGTAATTCCTGCGTTACCAGCAGGAGTGCAGTGGCAGTTCAAAACGCACTATGTTACTATGGTCATGAATGCACCTCAATTCAGCGGAACAATCACTGAAGATCCCAATGTCCATCTCACCACTTTCCTGAGGTTGGTAGGAGCTTGTTCTACATCAGCTTCACAAGAGGTTGCTAGATTGACTCTCTTCCCATTCTCCCTGAGGGACAGAGCTGCAGAATGGCTAAACTCATTGACACCAAACAGTATTACTACCTGGACGGAGTTAGCAAATGCATTCTTGGCAAAATATTTCCCTCCTTCTCGATGCTGATGATGAGAGGAGAGATTACCAACACTTTAAGCAGTTCACAGGAGAGACATTATCCGAGGCATGGGAGCGTTTCAAAGGGATTGTGCGCAGAGTACCACACCATGGCTTGGGAAGAGGTAATTTTACAGTCCTTTATAAAGATTTGGATCATTCAAGTCGTTTGTGGTAGACACTTGTGCAGGAGGAAGCCTCATGGAGCTACCAATAGCTAGAATCAAGGAACTATTGGATACCATCGCCAATGCATCCAATCAGTGGGGAGGTGCGAGAACAGGAGAAGCTGCACCAAGAAAACCGCTGGAGTCTATGAAGTAGATTCAAATACCTTTCTAGCTGCCAGATGGAAGCAATGTCAAAGCAGTTGAGAAGATGTGTGCTATGATGAAATCTCAGTCAAGCGCCGCTGTTGTGACCGATTCCTTCCCAGTGTGAGTATTGTGGTAGAAGCTCCACATGTGCAGTGTACTTCTAGCAAACGAAGAGGTAAATTACTCTGGGGAACAGGCAAGGGACCTTCTACAACAACCCAAACAATCAAGGATATCAGCAACAGAATCGTACCAAGCTGGTGGTAACAGCAATAATCAAAAAAGAAAAACGAAATTAATAAAGAAAAAACAGCATACTCCCTCACGCTCATCCTCAGTATAATTCCTCTTATCAGAAGCAGCCACTGCAGAATCAGCAAGTGCAGAATACAGGTGCTGGTGCGTCCTCTAGCATGGATGAAGTTCTGGCCAGAATGAATGATTTCATCACTGTCAACACCAAGAAATTTAATGAGCTAGAAGTTTTCAATCAGGAGCAGAGGACCTTCAACAATGATCAAAGGACATTCAATAAAAACATCGAAACTCAAATATCTCAGATATCACAGCAGTTAGCTCAGCGCCCTTTGGGTTCTTTACCCAGTCAGCCAGAACAGAACCTGAAGCACGCCAAGGCCATCACATTAGAAGTGGTACACAGCTTGAGCCGGTGATTCCTGAAAGAAACTCCTCCCTAATGTTAAGCAAATGAAGAAACCACACCGAAGAGCTCTCAGGAGGAACCGGTTGAAAATGAGGTGGCTATTAGTAAGACTTCTAAGACTTCCACACCTCCACGCCGCACAGTTGATTTAGCATCAGTGCCCTTTCCAAACCGGTTGAAAAAGAGAGACCTGGATGAGCAGTTTGGTAAGTTCTTAAGTATCTTTAAGAAACTAACCATTAACATTCCCTTTTCTGATGCATTAAAACAGATGCCGATATATGCGAAGTTCATGAAGGACATCCTGTCCAATAGACGGTCCTTAGTGGAGAAAGATACTGTGCAGCTTACCGAGAACGTTTCAGCCGTCCTTTCACAGAAGCTTCCACCTAAGCTTGATGATCCAGGTACCCCGATCATACCTTGCGCGATAGGTAATGTGAATTGTGGTAAGGGTTTATGTGACTTAGGTGCAAGTATCAACTTAATGCCCTATTCAATATATTTGAAGCTTGGTCTAGGAGAATGTGAACCTACCCGAATTACTCTGCAATTAGCCGATAGGTCAATCATCCTACCTAAAGGGGTGGTAAAGATTTAATTGTTTCGGTTGGTACTTTTGCTTTCCCTGCTGATTTTGTTATATTAGACATGGAGGAAGACAAGGTGGTACCGCTCATCTTAGGACGACCATTCATGCGTACAGCAAGAACCCTCATTGATGTTGAAGGAGGGAAGATTATACTTCGGTTGCATGATGAGCAGCTTGTATTTGATATGACCAAAGCTACTACCCACCCTTCTGATGTTCATGCTTGTTTTAGCTTAGATTGTATTGATACCTTGATGCAGGACTATTCTTACAGTCCCACGGAGCTGGATGCATTGGAGAAATGCTTGGTAGAATCCATAGAAACAGTTCATGATGATTCTGAAATCTCTGCTGCAGCATTTCAGCTTGCTGCTGGTAGGCCATATAGGAAGAACTACAAAATCGAAGAGGAGCCGCTGGACCGAGTTCCAAAACACTAGCTCCTTCCGTGGACTCACCACCTTCCTTGAACTTAACCCTCTTCCTAGTCACCTTAAATATGCTTTCTTAGTTCCTCCATCTGATTTGCCTGTCATTATTTCTAACAGTTTAACCAATGTACAGGAGGAAGCCTTGTTGCAGGTTCTGAAGAAGAACAAAGAGGCATTAGGGTGGTCTATTGCTGACATCAAAGGCATTGCCCCTACATTCTGCACTCACCGCATTTACCTTGAGGAGAATGACAAACCAGCAAGACAACCTCAAAGAAGACTAAACCCGCACATGAAAGAGGTGGTTAAAAAGGAGGTCATCAAGCTCTTAGATGCAGGTATCATTTACCCTATTTCTGACAGCGAATGGGTAAGCCTACACAGGTCGTACCTAAGAAAGGAGGTTTAACTGTGGTACCTAATGATAAAGGTGAATTAATTCCTCAGCGTACTATTACCGGGCATAGAGTTTGCATTGATTATAGGAAATTAAATGCCGCCACTAGGAAAGACCATTTCCCCCTTCCTTTCATTGATCAGATGTTGGAGAGGCTTGCGGGACAAGACTTTTACTGTTTCTTAGATGGTTACTCCGGTTACTTTCAAATTCCAATTGCTAAGGAAGACCAAGAGAAAACTACTTTTACATGTCCATATGGTACTTATGCTTATCGACGCATGCCCTTTGGTTTGTGTAATGCACCAGCTACATTTCAAAGATGCATGACTGCTATCTTTGCTGATTTTATTGAAAAATGCATCGAAATCTTTATGGATGATTTTTCTTGGACCTACCTTTGATTCATGCTTGAGAGACTTGGATTTAATCTTAGCCAGGTGCAAGGAGACTAACTTGGTGCTCAATTGGGAGAAGTGCCACTTTATGGTGCAGGAAGGCATCGTGCTCGGACATAAGATTTCTAAGAAAGGGATCGAAGTAGACAAATCAAAGATTGAGGTAATAGAACAGCTGCCACCACCATCGTCGGTAAAAGATGTCCGAAGTTTTCTCGGTCATGCAGGTTTTTATAGGCGTTTTGTTAAGGATTTCTCCAAGATCTCTAAGCCTCTTTGTGATCTATTAATTAAAGATGCAAAATTTGAATTTACGAAAGAGTGCTTAGATGCCTTTAATTTGCTCAAGGCTAATTTGGTTTCTGCACCTATTATTGTTGCTCCTGATTGGTCATTACCTTTTGAGATAATGTGTGATGCCAGCGATTACGCATTAGGAGCAGCTTTGGGGCAGAGGCATGACAAGGTATTGAGGATAGTCTACTATGCTAGTAAGACTATGAATGAGGCACAAAAGAACTACACAACAACGGAGAAGGAGCTGCTGGCAATTGTCTTTGCATGCGACAAGTTTCGACCATACATTATTGGCAGCAAAGTCATTGTGCACACCGACCATTCCGCTCTCAGGTATCTCTTTGGAAAAGTTGATGCTAAACCTCGTTTAATCAGATGGATTTTACTTTTGCAGGAGTTTGACATTGAAATTAGGGACAAACCTGGAGCACAGAATGGAGTGGCAGATCACTTATCCCGTATGGAAATTCCAGATGATGGCAACCGATTAACGAGTATTTTCCTGATGAGTTTGTCTACTCGATCAGTTGTCCCACGGACCCTTGGTATGCCGATATTGCAAACTACCTAGCCAAGGGCATTATTCCTCCAGAATTGTCATATCAGCAGAGGAAGAAGTTCTTCTCCACAGTCAAGCATTACCTTTGGGACGATCCATTTCTCTTCAAGGTTTGCGCGGACGGGATGATTCGTAGATGTGTTCCGGGTGCTGAAACAAGAGACATCCTTATCCATTGTCACGCAAGAGAAGTAGGAGGACACTTCGGGCCCGCCAAGACAGCAGCTAAAGTATTGGAGGCAGGTTTCTTTTGGAAGACACTACATAAAGACTGCCATGCATTTGTATCCACATGTGATAGCTGTCAGCGCCAAGGTAACCTTTCACGAAAGCTTGAGATGCCCTTGAATTACATCTTGGAAGTGGAACCATTTGATTTATGGGGGATTGACTTCATGGGGCCATTTCCTTCTTCACATTCCAACCTCTATATTTTGGTGGCTGTCGATTACGTGACTAAATGGGCTGAAGCAGTGGCTGCACCTACTAATGATGCAAAGGTTGTGCTGAAATTTTTGAAGAAAAACATTTTCACTAGGTTTGGTGTACCACGAGCAATCATAAGTGATGGAGGATCCCACTTTTGTAACAAGCAGTTTGAAGCCTTGTTGCAAAAGTATGGAGTAAGACACAAGGTATCCCTACCTTATCATCCACAGACCAATGGGCAAGCTGAGGTAACTAACAGGGAAATTAAGTGGATTCTACAGAAATCTGTTAGTTCATCCCGTAAGGATTGGTCTATGAAATTAGATGACGCCTTGTGGGCTTATCGGACAGCCTATAAGACACCCTTGGGAATGTCTCCTTACAAATTGGTTTTTGGGAAGGCGTGTCATCTTCCGGTAGAACTGGAACATAAATCATTTTGGGCACTTAAAGTTCTGAATTGTGATCTGCAGAAGGCCGGTGAGGAAAGGAAACTACAGTTGTGTGAACTAGACGAATTCCGAGAAGAGGCCTATGAAAATGCCAAGATCTACAAGGAACGGACTAAGAGATGGCATGATAAATTGCTTGTGAAACGAGAGTTTCGAATTGGTGACCAAGTGCTAATGTTCAATTCACGACTGAAATTATTTCCGGGAAAACTGAAATCTCGCTGGTCCGGTCCATTCACAGTTACCGATGTTTCCCCTTATGGAGTCATTGGTTTAGTCAACGAGAAAGGAGAAGCATTCAAAGTTAACGGATCACAGTTGAAATTATACCAAGGGAGCAATGTTGCTATGGCTCATTCAACACTTTTGCTCCGGGACCCTAATTCTTCAAACTGATGCACCAAGGTCTAGCCAAAGACCGAAAAGACGGGCAGCTCATTGGGAGGCAACCCAATCTCTTTTCTTCTATCCTCTTAATTTTCATTTTAATTCATGTTTTTACATGTGCTAATCCCTTTGTTAGTTGTTTTCCTTTAGTTGTTTGTTGTCACAGTGTAGGAGGGATGAAGGAGGAGAAACAGAGCACACTGAGGCACTTCTTCGGGTGAAATAAACAGAGTGGTCCGGGACATGTTACAGGACCAAGGTCCCGGACCAGGAAGGAAGGCAAGTCTCGAACAGAATTCATGGGGTGGTCCGGAACCTGTTACAAAACTTAGGTCCCGGACCAGGAAGGAAGGAAAATCTCGAACTAAAAATCACCGCGGTCCGGGACTTTGTACAAAACTTAAGTCCCGGACCTAGAGGCTTGAAACTCTCGACCTATTTTTGCATAATGGTCCGGGACCTCACCCATATCTTAGGTCCCGGACCCATACAGCTTTCAGAAACTAAAAATAAACCCGTCGTCGTCATTCTTCAGCCTCTTCTCTCACATCTGAAATCCCTAAAACTTCACATCGCCGTCGTTATTCTTCAGCTCCCGACCACCACATCACCGGCACCACCACAAACCACCGCACTCTCGCCCTCGCATTCGCCGGCCGACCACCACAACCCTAGCCGTCGTCTCTACCCCGCCTCTCGACCTCACCTTCTCTCGCCCATTTCACTACAGCCAAACCCACCACCCACCCTAGCGACAACCGTCCTCGCCACCGAAACCTCTCTCTCGAGTTCCCTGCTCCACATCACCGCACCGCACCAACACACCACCTACCCTTCCTCTCTTCCGACATCGCCAACACCACCCACCTCTGCTCTCACCTTCGCACACCACACATCACCGCCTCCAGACCACGCCCCATCGTCACCGCCCACCTCCATCGACCTTGCTCTACAACCGCACCAACCACCACTCCACTCCCTTGCTCTCGGTCCAATCTCCACACCAAACTCGCCCCCTGCCCCAGTTCAAAACACAACCACCGACCTCAACCCAGTGCCTCCACACCAATTCCCACTCCAAATTTCCACCCCGCGCACTCACACGACCAAACCAAACAATCCCTGATCCAAAATTCCAATGGCACCAAAGCGCGCTCGAAACAACACTGCCGGAGCTTCTTCTTCATCAGACGCTCCTCCACTCCGGGTCCGGGAGACAGTCGATTCCGACTTCATCAATGAAGCGGCTAGGAATTGGTACCATGCTCGCGAGAGAAAAATACTACCTGAAAGGTCAGTGTGTCCGACCTTAATTGCTGAATTTGATTTAGAAGCACTGTTTAATGCACGTGGATGGGTACCTCTGTTGACTCGAGGGGGGAAATTCTACCCGAGACTGGTCAAGTTGTTCTATGCTAATGCAACGGTGAGTGAGATACTATTACTTCTGTGGTCAAAGGCAAAAATATTTCTGTGGACGCTCTTAGCATTAGGCGCTCTATGAACTTGCCCATAGCTGTTCGGATGCCGACTGCGGAGAATAGGGCTAATATGCAATTATTGACTAGACAAGCTAAGGCGCATTATATTAACTTGATTGTCCTTGATCCCGAAGTTCAAAATCGGCAGCGTAGGAATAACCGGGACAAGCAGGTTGTCACCGGGGATAAGCTACCCACCCCTAGAGAGCGTCTGATTTTAGGGATACTGATGTCTAATGTTCGCCCTGGGAGTGCGCTGATTTGAATGAGTATGACTGCTGGCTTATGCGTTACATCCTGGACGACGCCTATGCCGCTGCAGGGGTTCCTCCTAGTATGCATCGCATCATCTTTACTTCTATGCGCCGAGTGGTTCAGACCGAGCATTCCGCCTCTCTTCCATTTCCACACCTCATATACTCGTTACTGGCTGCCAAAGGGGTAGATGTATCTGATGAGGAGCCCCAGTACCCTCGATCTCCTCTCGATATGACCATGATGAGATTCTTCCAGTGGGAGAAGAATGACGGGCAGTGGGTGAAGCGCCGACGCGCTGCACGCGCCCCCCGAGTTGCTGAGGCTGCTGATGAGGCTGAGGCTGTTGATGAGGTTGAGGCCGCTGCTGATGCTGCTGGTGGCGAGATCCCGGACTTCCCGATGCCTGCTGCTACGGCCCCGGATTATGAGCAGTTGCTACACGAGTTCAAAGATTGGAGGGGGACCGCTACAGCATACTTTGACGGCTTTGCGAGTCGTCTAGATGGATATGGTGAGAGGCTCACAGCTTTAGAGACTCGTCATACTGAGTACGAGGCTCGACAGGCTGCTCAGTTTTCTGAGTATCAGGCTCAGCAGGCTGCTCAGTTTGCTGAGTACCAGGCTCAGCAGGAGGCCCGCTTCCAGACTTATGATGAGCGCTTCTCCCAGTTAGAGTCTTGGCGCATGCCCCGGCGGTAGTCTATGATTTGGTTTATGCCACCTGCTACATCAGTTTATCTCTCTTTTATTGCCCTTCTGGATTTTAAGCTGACTTTGACATTTGTGTTGTTTTAATGACTTTTAGCTTGTTAGGTTTGATTTGCTGGTACTTTTCCCTTACTGGTTGGATTGTTATGGTTATTTTAGCACCTCTGCTACTGCCACTGCTTGTTATATTCCTTAACTTTGTTGCAACATATTATCTGCTGCTGCTATATTCACACAGGACTGCCATATTTTTGTGTGCGATATCAAAAGAAAACAAAGGAGACTCTGCCGAAATTTTCACAACCCTCCTTAAGTCTCCCATTCCTTGTCATGAGTGTGGGGACATCATCTTCACCAATTATTCAGGGGAGTCCTATTTTCTCTCTTGCACTATATTCACATTCTAGTAGCAATGAGGACATTGCTATTCTCTAAAGTGTGGGGATGTAGTAAGGGGGTTGCACATCTAATTAATTGTTTTCTGTGGCTCCTGGCAGTACTTATTCTCCCTTCACTTTACCTTGATGGCCCTCCACAAAAATTTTTAATTCGACATACTTGGTTTTCATCTGTGGTCAGATGCATCAGTCGGGAATAATATACAAGTAGCAAACATTTTTGAGATTTAATCTGAAATTTTCGGTCATAAGAACTTTGGTTATACTGCTTGATTGTCAATTTTGGTTAAAATCTGCATCTATTTCCTTCAATAAAAGGTGAGACCAATTTGTGACCATTTTGTTTGAACTAACTTGGGGCTTTTGGAAAGTTTT
The DNA here is from genome assembly GCA_023374045.1 of Limonium bicolor. NCBI lineage: Eukaryota > Viridiplantae > Streptophyta > Magnoliopsida > Caryophyllales > Plumbaginaceae > Limonium > Limonium bicolor. The sequence goes on along the minus strand of CM041779.1, from coordinate 23,062,908 downwards.
GGAATGAAAGGAAGGAAAGGACAAAGGCAAGGTACTCCTCTATCTACTCTGAACCGGAACAGGCCTCTCCCATTCGGTAATTAAGCCCTTGGAGTGCCTCATCACTCATCTACTTAGATCATTGATCTGGGATAGAAGGCCCAACACCGCTACAAGGATGGGGAGAAAAAGTCTGAGGGGATGAAATGAATAATGCTTACTCAGAAAAATTGAAGGAAAGTTCTTCATGCTAAACAGTTTATTGCAAATTCTTCCTTGATTATGAGTATGTGGCAATGAAAGGTAATGTGGAATAGGACATTACTTCTTGCCCCTTGTCGTCCAATGAATTGTGGAAAGCAAAAGGAAAGTAAAGCCCTGAGTACAGTTTGAATTAAACAGTTATGATGATAGTCTCATGCATTTGACAAACACCTTAGCTTCACTGTTAAGAAAACTTGCAGTACTAGTCGTTGTTTCTTTTGACCGTCTTTCAGCATTAGATTTCCTTGAACATTTCCCTGACTTGATAAATCCCCGATTTTGAAAATCTGGTACATTTTGCGTGCAGTAATTGCTTGAGGACAAGCAAAGGTTAAGTGTGGGGATGTTGATAAGACAGGAATTTACCTATTTCTAAAGGGTCTTTTGATACCTAATCTGTTACCATTAACTGCCAATTCCTATCTTATGAGCAATTTTATGTTTTTGTTGCAATTGTCTTCTTTTATGGTTTTTGTGTGCTTTTTCAGGTTTTTATCTCAAAGGAAACACACTCCTATCACCGATGGAACACATGGCAAATCAAACAAGCTAAACAAATCAAGAAACTAATTCTCGACCTAAATACAAGACTGGTCCGGGACTTATACACAACTTAAGTCCCGGACCACAATGAGGCTTCACTCTCGACTGGATTTCAAGTATGGTCCGGGACTTTGTACAAAACTTAAGTCCCGGACCACACAGATTTGTAAGCCTCTGCCTGTTTGACACTATGGTCCGGGACTTGATACAAGAACTTAAGTCCCGGACCAAGTGACTGGAAGCGGATATCTGTAAGCTCGCGAAAGGAAGAAAAGAATAAAATTCTCTTTCGAACAGACCACCGCCCATGCACTAATCATCCTTTCCAGTATTCTTCCGCACTGTTATTTGTCCCTTCCTGCTGCTTCAATTATCACAATCCACTAAATCAAATTATTTCCCTAAAACCAGCAACCCACCCCCATTCCACTCACTAATTCAGCCTCATCCCACCACCAGATACTGTTGTTACGTATCAATACAGAGGCTCTATAATATAGCTCTCTCCTTTTCATTCAAACACACAATCTGGCTGGAGAGTAATACTCCACACTCCATTTCCAGTTCACTCTCACGTTCCAGCCATCACCATTTTCATCACACACCATACACATTTGCAGAGAGCAAAATACCTCAACTCCATTCACCATCCATTTTCACGTATCATCATATCACCATTTTCCATCAAGCAGCTGGACTTCAACAAGTGAAGATTGAGTAGAGGAAACTGTTGGTGTGCACAGAGACTCCATCAACAAACCTTAAACAGAGTTTCTTCTTCTTTATCTTCTTTAATGTTATTCACATATTGTTGTAGTAATTCCATTCCATGGCTGAGTAGTTTCCATAAATTTCGGTTTGCTATGTAATCCAAACTCAAGGTTCTATTATCTTTGTGATTACCATATTAACAGATTAAAGTGTTTTTCCTTTTATATCTTTATAAATCTTGTATTTGGCCAATTACTTGATTTTATCAGTTTATCTACTTACAAGTGAGAACTGCGGTAGATAACAGACAACAGGAACAGCACCGGTTAATTTAGAGACGGTAATTCCTCTAGGATATTAACTGATCATTAAACTAGATTATTCTTAAGGCTGTTTTCAATTACTAAATTTATAACGAGAGTTAAAATTTATCAGTTGTTAATTAGAATTCACCGAGCGGGAGACCGAACGTGAGTATTTCTGTTCTAGGATTTTAGTCTAAATTTGGTAAACACATTGAGAAAGGAACCGAAGAGTTTGGAGGATAGTAAACCGGAATTTTCCCTTGTTTATTAAACCAAAAATATCATCATTTTGCCCACTGTGTTGTATTTGTCACCTTTGATTTTATTTGCATTCTTGTTTTATACTTTAGCAATCCAACAAACAAAACCCCCGTTACTTGAGTTAATTTTACTTTGTTTTGATCTTAAATATTAATCAAACTAAAACGGCTGCTCCCCTGGATTCGATAACCTGGAGGGACACTTCTAGAAAACTTGCTATAATCGACCGGTATTCTTGCCGTTAGGTTTTTACCCAACATTTAGCGGGTCGGGTGACCGGGTGAAATGGGTACCCGCGGACCCATTGCCATCCCTAGAGCAGACATGAGAATTAGATGATTCCCTTCAGGCAAGTTATTGATCAATGTCAGCTCCATGACGTAGTTTCTTTGGGGAGGAGAGTACTTATACTAACTGTCAGTTGGACGATAAGAATTCTACAAGCAGATTAGACCGAGCTTTTAGTTGTGCCCCGGGTTTGGAAGTTTTTCCAATATATCAGTGGAACACCTGCATCGGGAGAACTCAGGCCATTGCCCAATCCTTATCAGGTTCTTCCAACATCACAAAGTTCCTGATAAAATTTTCAGATTTGAAAATGGATGGTGTCTAGAAAAGAATGTAATCTATTATTCTAGAAGTGTGGGGTAAGGATCACCTCAACTTGACCAGAAATTATCTGAATGTGCTAAGAAACTTGCTAGTTGGAAAGGATGGTCGATCAGGAAGATTAATTGGAAGATTGCTGTGAAAAGAAAAGAACTTACAGTTTTTTCGAAAGGCCCTATGACTCTAGGTGTATACCGACAGAAAGAGACTTCTCTGAGATAGAACTTCTTGCCATGAAAGAAGAAATTTGGTGGAAGCAAAGATCTAGGGTCTCTTGGCTCAAAGAAGGTGATATGAATTCGAAGTTTTTCATGCTAAAGCATCTTACTCTAAGAAAGCTAATTATATCTTTGGGTTGAAGAATGAAAAGGCAGAAATGGGTTATACTTGGCCTCATATTGAAAAAATCTCGAGATCTTATTCCAGAAGTTGTTCTCCTCTTCCTATCCTGATGGGGATCCTTGCTTTGAGTAAGCGGTGCTGAACAAGCTCAACCCCTCTCTAATCCAAGATTTCAACTCTCCTTATTCTACTCTTGAAGTGGTTGAAGCAGTCAAGCACTTGGGTACTGATAAATCTCCTAGGCCAGATGGTTTTTTAATGGTAAGTTTTTTAAAACCTTCTGGAATATTGTGGGTTCTCAAGTTACTTCCACGGTTTCTTGATGTGTTAAGGGTCATTGTCTTCCTGAGCACCTTAATGACTACTATATTGCCCTCATCCCCAAAATAAAAGGTGTTGTGCATATTGAGAATTTTAGACCTATTAGCCCTCTGCAATTTCACTTACAAAATCATCTCCAAATCCATCCACAAGAATACAACCTATGCTTCATTCTCTTATTTCTGATAATCAATCCGGTTTTGTCAAGGGTCGGTTGATCTCAGATAATATCATTCTTGCAGGAGAACTTCATCATTTTTTAGACAAAATCCAAGCCCAAAAAAAGGGTTTCTTGGATTAAAAACAGACCTTAGCAAAGCCTACGATCGTTTGGAATTGGGTTTCATCTTCAAAGTTCTAAGTGGATGGGTTTTCCTTCCAACTAGCTAACTCCAGTTATGAATTGTATTACATCTGTTCGATGTGCAATCTTGTTAATGGGTCCCCAGGGGAATTCTTCAAACAACTAGGGGCATTAGACAAGGGGACCCTTTGTCTCCCTCTCTGTTCATTTTAGTCCAAGAAGCCCTTACTACTTTCTAAAAAAGTCTGACCTTGCTGGTAACTTTAAAGGTATCAAGTTAAAGTTTGAGAGTCCATCTATCTCTCACCTGGTTTTGTTGATGATGTTATCTTCTTGGTGTTGCCTCAGAGAAGAATGTTGTATTCCTTAGCAATACTTGAAAAAATTCCTCTTAGCTTCTGGTCATCATATTAACCTTGGAAAGTCTGAAATTGTGTTTAGCAAAAGTTGGACTCCTCAAAAAACCCTCATCACCAAAGTTTTTGGAGTTCCTGAAGTTCCTTATATCTCTAAATACCTGGTCTGCCTTTAAAGATTAGTAGGAATAAATCCCAAATCTTTGAATATCTTATGAATGCCATCCAAAAGAGAGTTTCTGCTTGGAGTAGACCAATGTCCAGGCTGCTAGATCTATTATGGTGAGTAGTGTTCTACAGCCATTCCTTGCTACTCTATGTCTCTCTTCCTTTTCCCAAACACAATTGTTGCCAAAATAAAATTCCCTTATTTCAAGATTTTGGTGGGGTGGTACAAATTCTTCTAAGCCTATGTATTGGATGAAGTGGAGTAAGGTGTGTAAAAAAGTTGATGATGGTGGTTTGAGTTTAGGAATTGATAGAGTTCAATAAAGCTTTACTCACTAAGCAGCTTTGAAGAATTATTTCAATTCCGGATTCCTTGGTGGCTAAGACTCTAAAAGCTCTATACTTCCCCAATTGTAGTGTCATAGATGCACCCTTCCCTTGAAGGCTAGTCAGATTTGGAAATCCTTGCACCCAATATCAGCCTCCTTAAGATTGGTATAAGGAAGCAAATAGGAAATGGGATATCCACTCCCTTCTGGAACTTTCCTTGGTTCCTAGATCTGGAGCTTTCCACATAATTTCCCAAAATCATTCCCCTATTTTTTCTAGTATCATGGTTGCAGATTTTATCAACCCAGTCCTTGGTACTTGGAACCCTAAAAACTCAACCAATATCTTCTCCTCAGAAAGTACTTTTTATTAACTCATTACCCTTGTTCACTTCAAAAAATGATCCGTGGGTTGGCACCATACAAAAACAACATACTTTGTTAAGTCTGGTTTTAAGTTGATTCATAACATCAAGAAGAAGCCAATGTTCTATACCTAATACCTTTTCCCTCCATTAGTAAGAGAATCGACAACAACTTGACTCCTCCTCGGGCAAGATTGTTGATTTGGAATTCTGAATGGCATTATTCCCTGCCAAGGCAACATTGGTAACAGAATTGATGGAAATATCAATTGCTTCTTTTGTGGAGAAAGACACTACTGCTTACTGTTTCTTCAAGTGTTGCTATGTTGATAATATTTGGGGCTCTAGTGTCCTGCAGTCTGTCCCTAAATCAGAAGTGGTGCAATTATGGATTGGTTTATTGAGCAAGCAAACCCAAATGGGGGAAAATTAAGTTGTCCTAGTCATTAACAATATGTGGGCTATCTATGATGCTAGGAATAGATGTAGGCATGACGATTCTCTAGCCTGGTGGACTGTAGTAGAGAGAATCTAGCTTATATTGAGGCTTACAAAGCCACTATAAATGTCCAGCCGCGGAAAGTGGTTACAGCGGTTAAGTGGAATCCCTCTCCTCCTGGATTCATTTCTGTCTCCTTTGAGGTGTTCACGAAGAAGAGCCTCCCTTTCCAGATTGGTGGTTTATTTAGGAATGTGGAAGGTATTCCTTTTCTAGCTTATAACAAGAAGATGACACAAGCATTGCAAAGTGCATCGCAGTTATCAAAGTAGCTCCCATTGCGGTGGAACTCGCTATCAAAGGGGGTAACCATAGCATCTGCTTCATAACTTGAAGGAAGAATACTTCCAAATTCTGTTCGGTGATGATATGATTACATTTTAGAGATAAGAGAAGCAAGATCTTGTTTGAGGAATCTTTGTAACTCTCTTGTTAGTTATATGTGTAATAGCTCTAATAGTTATTTAAATTTCCTACCTTACTAGTTGCTAGATCTTATAATGGGTCTCATCAGATGTAAAAGTGTGGGAGGGAATCAATTGCCTTATATATAGTCCACTGGTTGTAATTTGGACAAGGAATTAGATGTGTAAGTTGGTGCTTTAAATATAATGGAAGCAGCAGGTTTATTTAAAAAAAAAACTCACATAAAATGAGTACCGTTAGTGGCTTCAAATCGGGGATCCCCTGATACGAGCTGTCATGTTGCATAGTCAATAAAGAACCAGGCCGGATAGTGACAAGAATAACTGTGGTTAATAATGGATGATTGGGGGCAATCGGTCATATCAATCACTCACTTGTGGTTTAGAGTGACGCAGAAGCCCAACCCAGATCCCAATTAGATTGACCTCATCTAGGGATGGCAATGGGTTGGGTTTGGGTCGGGTGGACCATCACCCGCACCCGTCACCCGACCCGTCACCCGTTATGTATCACCCGTTTCACCGTCACCCGCGGGTGAAGCGGGTGAACCCATTTACCCGTTTGTTTTTCTTTTTCCTTGTTCTCCAGTTAGGTTTGCAAATTACTATGAGGGGAGAGTAATAGAGACGCAGAGCATGTATGTTCTATGTCGCCGGTTAGGGTTACGAATTTTACTTCAGAAAAAGAATGAAATATTGCACAGAGCATGTACGTTCCATGTTCACCAATTATGGTTGCAAATTTACATGAGTGAAGAGAGAAAATAGAGGCGCGGAGCATGTATGCTCAATGTTCGCCTGTTAGGATTGTGAAATTACCTTCAGTGAAGACGAAAACTTCACAGAGCATGTAAGTTATTTGTTTTTCAGTTAGGGTTTCAAATTACCGAGAGTGAAGAAAAAATAGAGGCACAGAGCATTTTTGTTCCATGTTTGCCAGTTAGGTTGCAATTACCTTCAGTGAAGAGAATTAAAAACTGTGTAGAGCAAGTATGTTAGGGCTGTAAAATTACCGAGAGTGGTGAGAATAAAGAATGGCGCAATCACCAGAGCATGAATGTTCCTTGTTCACTAGTTAGGGTCACAAAAATCATGAGTGAAAAATATAATGAATAATAACTAACAATTTAACATCACATATATATATAATCTATGCGGATGAGCGGGTCGGGTGATGGGTGAAAATATTCACCCATCACCCGACCCGTACCCGCACCGTTCCACCCGTCACCCATTTTTCACCCGTTTCATGTGGATTTTTCACCCGATTTAACGGATCGAGTGACCGGGTGAAATGGGTACCCGCGGACCCATTGTCATGCCTAACCTCATCAGTGAAATCCAGCTGCAGATCAACCTCCCGACCACATTATCTGTTGTACTAGTACTACTCTTATTTATGCAACTACTATTTTTTCGGTCAGTTTTATTTTATAGTAAGTGATACTAATATAGTACAGTATTTTTTTTTTTAATTATGTACGATCCTCGCCAGTTCAATCACACATACAGAAAGATCGAGTTTATAAAAGAAATTATTAAAAATACCGTCACAAACAAATTGGCTTAAATTCGAATGATCGATAGTAGAAATTATTAGTCATGGCTAAAGATAAATGATTTACTTATGTGGACATGCGAATGATCTGGCAGTCGAATCAAATGTTACTATATTAGATAAGATTTCGCTCTTTCTTACTGATTTGTTTCGTAGACAATGCATTGGGCAAAATTGAATCCTTCCTCTCACTTTATATATAGTCGTAGTTGATTATTGTTCGATTGCGTGAATCAAATTATGATAAGAGGCAGACAGATTGGTTGATCATTGATCTGTGCTTTCAGCATCCTCTCCCTCTCTGTGTCAGCCTTGGTTTCCCATATCCTTTTAGCTTATCATTCACTGTCACCTTAGTTATAACCCTCGTTCTCCCGGCCGACCAACCAGCGCCCGTGCATCTATGGATAATTTCTGTAGAAATTAAATCTACTCCCACACACATATCATTCCATACATCTATGATCTACCATCAGTCGAAAATTAATCCACAACTTTTTGTTATACTACAAATCACAAGTTTTCTGTTACAGTTTAATTTTAAAACAGCAATTGGCTTCTGAATCATTACATCATTGACAGATTTTTTTTTATCCTTCAAAAGAATATTGATCCTCAAATTAATACAACTTGGGCTCTACTATTTTGACCATGAACTCACACAATAAACACCAAATTAACAACTACTCATCCTATATAGTAATTAATAGTATTTATATGGTCAAGGGTTTTAATAAAATATTTTACCCTATAGTCTTAATCTATGGTCAAGGGTTTTAACAAAATGCATGTATAGATTCCTCCTCCTACTTGCACATGGACATAATTTTTAATTACTTGAGAAAAATACATGGCCATAATTGCGTGTTACACGTGAGATAAGAAACCGACGAATATGACCACATCGCGCGCTCTTGATAATAGATCTAAGAGCTCTCATGTGGTTCCCCTTCTCTGGGGCCTTCTCTGTCTCTTTTTTAGATTTTAATTTCCCTGTGATTTAGCTTATCATCGTAGCATTATTAGACCACCCCACAAACCGACGCTCTTTTATTTTGGATACCCCTGTTTTCTTTGTAATTCATAATATGTTCCTGTTGGGTTTTCATAATTTAACTTTAAACATATTTAAATGTTGTCCAAAATTGATGAAATTTTACATGGACGATGCTAAAGTGTTATATTTTGGTCCATATCAATTTGAAGTTTTTGTAACTCACATGTGACATATGGGACCTAATGAAAATAGCTTTAAAAACTTCAAATTGATATTGGACCAAAATATAACACTTTAGCATCGTTCATGTAAATTTTCATCATTTTGGACAATATTTAAGTATGTTTAAAGTTGAATTATGAAAATCACAGTAATATTATGAATTACGAAGAAAACAGGGTTATATCGTGAATTTTCCATTTTATTTTTGGTCTTAAAACACATGCATGATAGAAGATCAGTAAAAGAATCGAATTCCAACATGGAATAACATATGTCTTAAGATAAAAAAGATTGTTGAATTACTTAGCTTGTTAAAGTTCTATCAACAGAACAAGTAGTGATCCTATTGCATGATCTTATATTATAACGCTATACACCTCTGTTTATATTATATGATACACAATTAGTCTAGCGTTGTGCGATTTTGGGGCATCCCCACAGTTTTTGACTTCATTGTTATCAGACTCTTTAATCAAGAGAAACTGAAAATGACTCTGTGCAAGAATGATACGTCATGTATTATGAATTTATATTCAACTTTCCACTCTCTTTCTTATAACTTATTCATAAAATATTATCCATCCAAATTCTTATTAATTAAGCAATTCTAACTTAAATTTTTATGAAAATGAGTTTATAATTAGTTTACATTTTTTCTATATGTATATGTCACATATATTAATTATCATATCAATTTATTACTTTTTCTTTAACCTATTTTTTCACTATTTATTTCTAATTTACTCCCTCCGTCTGAATTGACTGTTCTGTTTATTATTGGATATGTCGTTGACTTCAATTTTTAACATATAAGATAAATTAATTTTGAAATTTTAAGTTTTGCATATGATTCCTTACATGATAAACTATATGTTACAAAATTTAGTTTTATAAAATTATTTTATCTTATATGCTTAATATTGAAGTGGAAAAACGTGTCATAAAATAACAGGGTAGTTAATTCAGGACGAAGGGAGTAATAGATTTCACTTATTTTCTTTAAGTTAAAAAATGATTCAAGTACTCTATTATAAGTACCCTAATGGGTCTCTTTGATATCAATTTTGTTGTCACCTGTCAACCAACTTCTAAAATAAAACAGAGACAAAAATGTTGGACCACACTAGCTATAATTATAAAAAAAGCATATATTTATTAACACCACAACCTACCTAACATAACATATAGTCGCCTTTAGTTTATAGGCTAGACTATGACGAAATACCAACAAACAAGATATTTACCATTGACGAGAATATTATTGATACAATGGGCTCCAGTTTTACATTTGTTTTTCAAGGATTACATCCCAGCCAAGCAATGTTTTTAGTGTTTACCTATTGAGATCTTGAAGAGGCAGGAAAAAAAACCATACATAAATCTCGAGTTCAGATGGTGACGTTAGTGACACTAACATTAACACCAATACTAGGGCGCGGATCTTGTCACGGACAACATATTTCCGTCGCTGACGGATTACATCACCACCGCACCTCCCTAATATAAATCACATCCCTCAATATTACTATTACATAATATTATTATTTCCCTGTTAATATTAGTTCTCTGGGCATTTTCATTTTTCCCCATGGTAATGTACGTACTAATGTACCTTTTTATATTAGAATATTCCATTATAATTTATGTATATATGACTTGATAAATAATTATTTTAAATTTCCGTCTGTGACGGATGAGACACCAACCGTCGGATTAAATCTGACATTCCACTTAATTAGATCATCATACGTGCGTGTATATATGATATATTCTCTTTATACTGATCTGATGGAAGATATTTCCTGTCGATAGATTTTCTAATTGAAGGAAAAAAGACTGGATGTGCATATACAGATTTTTTATTAAGTTATGATAATACAGATTTTTTATTTTATTTATAATATCTAAAGTAGACAATTATTTGTTATTGTTATGGATGTTCACAGACCACCCAAAAAAAATAAAATATTGCCGATTAATTTTTTAACCTTCATGTTATAAGTTATCGTGTAGTGCATATATAAAAATCAAATATTAATAAATACGTAAAGTCGACTCCGACAATTCAGTTTATTATATAATGTTGGAAATGTTATGTATAATCATGGCGTGAAAACGTTTATATATAATAATGGAATCATAGAAACGTGGAAACGTTTATATAAAAACATGGAAATGTTTATAAAAAAATGTGGAATCGTTTATATAAACTCATGGATACGTTTATGCATAACGATGGAAACGTCATACTTGATTGTGGCGTGGAAATGTGTCGTAGAAACGTTATATTTAATTGTGGCATGGAAAATAATTGGGTAAACATATATATGTAATCATGGCGTGTAAATGTTTATATATATCATGGAATCGTATTGTGGTATGGAAACAATCATATATAATTATTGAAATGTTTATAAGTAATCATGCCATGGAAACGTTATATATATCATGGAATCGTAGAAACAGAGAAACGTTTAAATAAAAACAAGGAAACGTATATATACACGTGAAAATATTTAAATAAAAGGTGGAAACGTTTAATTAAAAAGTGGAAACATTATCTGAACTCGTGGACTCCTTTATGTATAACGGTGGAAACATTTATACTTGTGCCGTGGAAACTGGAAACATCATATATAATTACAAAAATGTTTATATATAATCATGTAGTGGAAATGTTTATATATACTCGTGGTGTGGAAACATTATATAATCATGGAATAGTAGAAACGTGGAAACGTTTAAATGAACATGTGGAAACATTTATTGAATTTGTGGACACCTTTATGTAAAACGTTGGAAACGTTATTTATAATTGTGGTGTGGAAATCTGTCGAGTTAGTGACAACAATACAAAGTGTGACCTAATGCCAAAAAGATTACCCTACCCCCCAACACCCAAAAAACCACCATAGGATAGCTAAAAACGTCGAAGGCATTTTTATGGTGTGTAGTGCAGGGGTTTAGGGTAAACCCTAAAAAACTGTCGAGTTAGTGACGACAATATAAAGTGTAGAACTAATGCCAAAAAGATTACCCTACCCCCAAACACCCAAAAAACCACCCTAGGAAAGCTAAAAACGTCGAAGGCATTTTGAGGGTTTGTAGTACAGGGTTTAGGGTCTAACGACCCTAAACCCTAAACCACAAACCCTAAAAACGGTCGAGTCAGTGACGACATATAAAGCGTAGAACTAATGCCAAAAAGATTACCCTACCCCAAACACCCTAAAAACCACCCTAGGAATGTTAAAACGTCGAAGGTATTTTTAATGGTTTTTGTGCAGGGTTTAACCCTAAACCACAAACCCTAAAAAATTGTCGAGTCAGCTGAGATAATATAAAGTGTATGTGAGGCTAATTTTATTAGAATAATTATGGTTATTTAGTACATAGATGTACAAGTATTTAAATGGTTTATGGTTTTAGTTTTTTCATGGTTTGAATCTCTTCTTATTATTTTACTTAAGTTTTATGGATTTTTTTAATTTATTTTATTTATTATTTATTCTAGTGTAATTTTAATAAAAATTGTTAATTTTAAGGTGTAAGGTTCAACTTAAACTATACACTTTTTAGAGTTTCCTTCATATTTGAATTTAAGATTATATTATAATTTATAATTAATTTTGAGATTTTTAGGATTTAGCCAACAACTTCATATTTAATTTAGTGATTTAAAGCTTAAAATTAATAACATATATTCCTTATTACTAATCATACTTAATATTTATACATTATTATTATCCTCTAATATAAAATACTCACTAATACCCATACTTTTTTTTTGTTATATTTCAAAGATCACTATTAGAAACTACTCTTAGTCAATAACAAAAATACACGCCTGATTCAAATGAAATTTAAAAAACAATTAAAAAAAAGAATGACAATCATTTCCGTCGCCAAAGCCTCCTCGTCCTTTTAATCTCAGTCATCCATTTTTTTTATATTTTTAGTTTCAAAATCAATGACTCACACTCTATCGGTCAAATTGACGGAGATTTCATATCCGTCACAAAATCCCCGCGCCTAAAATATAAATTGATTTAGCAATGCTAGGGTTCATCATGCGTTCAACATCTAAAGTATTTATACTCTCAATATTTTTGTAGATTAAATTTATTATTACGATTTATTATAGTTTATTTGTAAAAGTTATATTTTCTATTTACTATACTTATGTCATTTGATTCTAATGAAAACATATTTAAGTTAATATTGGTTATTCTATTGTAAAGTTAACAAGTTGTCAATTTTTCAATTATATTGTTCTTATAATTCTGATTATAGTTTTTTTTAAATTATTAGTTAATGAACCTAAATAATTGCTTTCCAAAAAATGACGATGACATGCACATCATAAAAGGATTTATTTTACTTATTTAAAAATAAATAATTTATTACAAGTCCTTTATATATTATAATACGATTATAAGTCAATACTATTTTTATGATGTAAAGAAATTTAAATTACAACTAAAACAATAAAAAAAAGAAATGAGGAATAACCACAACTGCTGTATATTATCATCGTCCATAGTATTTGTACCAAATACCAGCACTCTCATCCCATACGTCTTCATTGACATCACTTCCGGAGGTGACATCCCATTTAATCTAACCATCTATTTTATTTTATATTTTTACTTCCAAATCGATGGCTCATGCTCTGTCCGTCAATTTGACGGAGAATGGTATCCGTCACCAAACTCCCAACTATATAAATAGCGACCACCGACCGAATGTAATGGAGCTAAACCCGAAGTGGCGCCAAAACACAAGTTCAGCATTGGATATGGGTTTGTCATGTCATCAAAAATATTATTTTAACTATGTAAGTAACTTCACCTATTTATTCATTCTATAGGAAGTTTCTTAACTTTCTCACTGCCATCATTCTCTCCCGTTACTCCTGTACAAGCAAAAAAAAATTGTAAATATTTATTATTATGATGCAGCGATACAACCAATCATAATTAATCTCCGTATATTTCTTAAATAAACAACGAAAGAGAAGGTGGATTCCACACCATTACGGATCATGTTTTCATTTCTTACAGACATTTTGGGCGGAATCACCAACATTATGTATGCCCTTTACTCGCTCTGTTCAAAATAATATAGACTTATTTGTCCTTAGGGAAGGAGACAAATGGAATGGGTAAGCAGTATATTATACACAATCACGTACGTACATTAACTTTAGCACTGCCGGTACATGGGATACACTATCGGAAATAAACCTTCAAAACATTAATTTTCACTCAAAACTAAACTTCGAACCATTAGTCGTCCATTACCGTACTATTGATTTAGTCTCTGATATATTTTCTTGCTTATGTAGGTTTTGTTGGCTTGGTGGTGGCAGTTGTTTATTCTTACTTTACCTCTTCACCCGTCAAAGTGTCCGTGGCGAGCAGGCTGACTTGTGAATTAAATTCTAAATGTTTAAACTAGACCTGGCAATTTTGACCCAACCCATATTTTTGTGGTTAGGGTTTTGATTATTGACTCATCTATTTTTTTGGGTTGGGTTAGGGTAATAAGCTAATTTTGTGGGTTGAGTTAGGGTAGATATCATAACCCATGACCCAACCCGAAACCCGAAATATATTTGTTATAATTAATTCACAATTATATATATATTATTTTCAGATGAAACTATACCTTAGCCTTAAGCCCAAGTGCAGTTGAACTCTCCCACCTTAATAATATCACATACTTTTAACTAAACAAACGGCCTAACCAGCTGCATATCAAACAAAGGGCCCAACCATGAACAACTATAATGTTAAAAACTCAAATACTCTCGTCTTGTAGACTCACATCCATTTTTCTTCTCTACGTCGTTGTGTCATGTCTATGTCGCTCTTCATCTCTGCTCAAGGTTTGTTTTTTCTTATTCTCACTGCTATAGTTGTTCTTGAGAACATATGTATGTTTAGATTTTCTAGAATGGTGAACAAAAGTAGGTGTTATGTATTTTTTTGTAAGTAGGATCTTGATTATAGACCTCTTAGTGAATCTGAAGCCAACAATATGGATAGCGTGTTGTATAGAACTTCCTCAACTGTTGTAACGATTAAGTGATTGTGATTTTACTTTTCTCATGCATGAACACTCATTTTAAAGGTGTAATTATTTTTAAAACTATTAGTCATAGTTTGAGGCTTTGAGCTCTCAGTTTATAAATTATTTCTAACTTTAGAAGATTTGTCTTTAGTATAATTCTCTAATGCATAATGAAGTTTTTCATTTTCGTTCCCTCTTTATTAAGAGCACTAGGATCATGTGCATATCTAGATAGGATTCCTCCCCACAGTGGTAGAGCTTTATGCTCAGAATGATAAATATAAACTTATGGAAAAAGTACGTGTTATTCTATTCATGGAAATTGGTGTAGTACTTTTACATTCTTAGCATAACATGAAATTCGTTTAAAGTTGGGTCGATCAAGAAAGATTACTTCTCTTCCTTTTGTTTCATCCTAATTAGTTAGCACTTGATGTTTTTGGATTTTTTATTAAAGTCTACTCCTAATCCGTCTAAATTATTGTATGCTTAAAAATGGGTTGGGTGGGTTGGGTTAGGGTTGAAGGATTTTAAACGAGTTGGGTTAGGGTCATGATTTTCTGACCCATCCATTTTTGGGTTGGGCATGAGTTGATGATATTTTTAATGGGTTGGGTTAGGGTTGACATCAACCCGACCCAGCGACCCAAATTGCCAGGTCTAATTTAAACCCCTATTGTTAGGCTCGCTCTCTAGTTATTAAATTTGTTTGAACTGTGGCAAAATAAATGTAGGTCAATATATGTGTCTGCACCTCCTCAAATATCTACTTGAAAATAATAGAGTAAATTATTCAGAACCTCCTTCAAGATTGGGCATAATATTGTTAACCTCCTTTGTTTATCATAATTATTGATAATCACCTTGAGGTTACAGTATCTCTGACTATGAGCACCCGAACTATAACTTTTTTATCAAAACATTAACTATATAGTGACCTATCAGCTAATCACATTTTTAATGACATGCTGGACAAAAAACACTGCTTAATCAGCATTCTTATTGTCTGAAAAATATTAACCCTACCTCGAAAATGCATCCGAATTGGGATGAGGAAGACTTAAACGATGTTGATTAAGTAGTTTTGTAGTCGAGGCTAGCATTAATAATGTGATTAAGCTGATGGGTCAACTATAGTTAACGTTTTGATAAAAAAGTTATAGTTCGGGGGCTCATAGTCAGAGATACTATAACCTCAAGGTGGTTACCAATAATTATGATAAACACAAAAGGGTTCTGTATTATGCCCATTCCTGAATGGGTTCCGAGTAATTTACTCAAAATAATAATACTATAGACTTGCTGCGTAGTTTACGTCCAATGATACAGGTCTTTTAATTGATCCTTTCACAATAATAGAATTTTAAAGGGAAAGAACACAATGATTGGGGTACTCTAATCATGCTCAGTTAAAAGTATAGAAGTATATCATATTGTGGTTAGCTGATGAGCCAGCGTATACAACTCATACATTGATGTGTCACCATAAATTTTCTCTTTCGGAAATTAAACCATTGCTATGTAAATACTTCTCGTTCGTATGACTATATCTTCGTCTTCCTTCGTCTAGGGACTTGTATAATTAGTCGATTGGTCAGCTGGCAGGAATACGTGAGCAATTAAAGAAGTAATGTCAACCCAACAGACAAGTGCCACAAAATGGGTTCGGTCGAGGTGACTCATGCCGAAGAATGTCGTAGAAGACAATGAAACGTGAAGGGTTGCAAATAATTATTTATGCATGATGTTTGATCCTTAATCTAGTAAAACTTGTACGCATAAGAAAATAAACACGTGCGTACACTTATACCAATAATTCATTATAATAAAAATTAAATTCGATTATTGTATTACAGTAAACGATCAAATACAACTTGACTAATGAAGATTACAACTGATAATGGCCTAGTAAGTAGTAACGACAATATGAAAAGGCTCACAATATCATCCACCTTAACAAAAATATGAATATGAAAATATAGCCACTTTTTTTTTTTACCTTTGCAATATTTCAAGATGTTTGCTTTAAAGTCATATATAGGACAAATTTCCTTAAATTACGCACCTTTGCAACTAGCTCGCTTAGGGACCATCAACTCTAAGCAGAATCTTAAACACCCATTTAATTACAACTGACCTTTCTTTTTCCAAGTAATGATACTATGTCACAAGTATTATTCAGTTACTTCTGTTTAATGGCTTGCGCAAATAAGAACACACGTGTATGCATGGCGTTATTGCTCTCAAAGAATTTTGTTGCAGTAGGAAAGTAAGGAAATCACAAGTGTAACTTCGTTGGGTTTAGTATCTGTAGTAATGTCATTCACTTGTTCAAGGCAAATTCGTACACACGGCGGTTCCGTGCACAACACTGTGCGAACCTTGTGATATGGCAGTCCCAGTCACAGCAGCTGACTGGGTTTGTTTTACTGACTGGGTTTGCTTTTTTTATTTATTAACTTTAAATGATTGTAACTTTTAATATATAAGTCTAAAATAAAAAAAA